>NJDC01004013.1:74715-97099 GCA_002245475.1 Calephelis virginiensis
TCAAAATAAAAAAAAATCACAAACTTCAGATTTATAAATTAGGGGATATCGACTTATTTCAAAACTAGCGCCCTACATCGTTTCTGTTTTATAAAAAGAAAATAATCTTAGCTCTAGGTGACATTACTAATGTTAAATTCATATTAGTCGGATGGTTGGGTTTGTTGACTACTTAATTCCACTAATGATTAAATAACGACTACTGGAGCATAAACCTAGAAAAGTAAATTTTAAATTAAACTTAGTATACAATTTTCATTTCATTGTCATTTGTAAACTAATTTTAAAGAAATGAAAAGAGACGCTCCTCTTTTCCCAGCTACTAATAGCAGTAGTATTATATAGACGCGTCACAAGTGCCTCTTGTAGGTTAACGTGAAATAAAGACAATTTTGAATTTTTATTAACTGGTTTCGTAGTTACCTACACAATGGCGACTGGCGAAGACTTTCTTTCTTATTGTCGTGGATTTTTCCGTCATTTGTAAACTAATTAAAAAAAATGAAAAGCGGAGCTTATTTTCAAAGTTTACCCATTGCCACCAAGTTTAATCTGATAATAGAATTCTACGCAAACAAGGGAAAATACTCAATTTATTGTGCATTTATACGACATAATAATAAAATCGAAATCGGTTTTATGCAGTTTCACTGCTCTTAAATTATATCATTAGTAAAATATTCACAACCCGATGAAATTATATTTTTGAAAAAGTATCTTCACGTCCATATCCCCGAAGAGGTAGGCAGAGGCACAACCAGAGCACCCACGACTAGCCGAAGACACTAAGTCTCACAATGTGATAGGTGGCAAACCTATCGCCAACCGGGCCATGTCCAATCCCAAACAATTTTTTTAATTAGAAAATTGAAAAATCCAAATTTTAATTTTGTTACCCCACCCGGGATTCGAACCCGGGACCTCATGCAGTCAAGTCCAACATCTGAACCGCTAGACCACAGAGACGATATATTTTTAAATCTCTCGTTTAGTCATGTCTTGTACCAAGATACAATAAACAGACAGAAAGAGTTAGATCCAATTGATACATATTTTTTATGATTGAAAGACAAACAAGCAAACTAGTTTTCTTGCAGTAAAATAAAACCCTTAAATTTGTGGTATAGCACCCCTGAACACAATCTGTTCATAATCTGTTCATAATCAATCGCACATCATAATCATCAATCATTTATACATTTATCTATTGAATAACGGCCAATATTAATAATCAATCCTAATCCAAAACGTGCTGTCCAAGATTGATATTTTGATCCATTTTTATGTTATCGCTTGCCAATAACATATCTTTGGACAGGATAAATATGGCAATTAGATATGGGATAGGCTGTCGGATACGCAGCTATAGATTGCTTGAAATCCATTAGATTGAGATACATTATTAACATTGGCCGTATGATAGCAAACAAGCACACGGCTTCCCTGAGGGTAAGAGACAGCTGTGGCCTACAGACACCACAGATTTTATAGGTGAGTTAGTACCCTGAGCCTTTATGTACAAACCTGCCAGGTACTTTACACTCCGGTCCAGAAAATGTCATTCTCAGGATGGCAAGAGGAATAGGGAAAGCGGTGGATTTCAATCGAGGATCCGGATTTCAGAACTCTCCCACCAATGGTCTAGTGGTGACAATCCATTTAAAGTATGCTCCTATTTACGAGTTGCCTATCAGAAATGCAGATGGTCTATTCTACATAGATCCTGGCCAACACGGTGATAACGGGGATAAAAAACAAAGTATTTTAGTAAAGTTGTAGAGAACCTGCAAACTCAGTGTGCTACGAACAGCTACGCAAGTGCTACGAATAAATGCACCTTGAAAAGAAACCTTACTTAATGTTGTTGTATTATAAAGTAGCTGTTGCCCGCGGTAATGGATCCACAGGAACATTTTCGGGGTAAAAATTATCCAGCGTGTAAATCCAAGTTACGCTTTATGTGTGTGCCAAATTTCATGAAAATCGGTTATGCAGTTTTAGCGTGGAGGAGTATAACATTGAAACTTTCGCATTTATAACATAAGTAACTATAATATGGAATAAGTTCTATAGATGAATACCTATAATTATCCTTTTCACCCATTATAAAAGTTTGTTAATTGCTTAGTTTGGGATTAAATCATTTCGAGGATCTTTAATCAAGTCTGAGGAGAGAAAATTCGTCTATACTGCATAATTCGTTCATGCAGGACGTAGTTTCATTAAACATTTGGAGTAAAATTATACATGTCTATGATGTCAGTGCTTTAGCTTAGGAGATTGATGCCATCTGTTGGTGGGACGAAATTTTTTGATTAATGTAAAGCACGACAGTGGTTAATTTAACAAAGTTGAAGCAATGTTTGTTCTATATAGTTTTTTTCTTAAGGTCTATACTTTTCGACTAACACTTTAGTAAAATTTAAAGTTTTTGACCAATAAAACAAAGTGAGTAGATGCTTTATCGCAAATAACTCAAAAAGCAAGTATTTTTCAACAAACATTGGTAGGTCTCAAATTAAGCTTATGAAAACAATTAAAACATGTATGGCTAAAGACTTAAATGTTGGTTCTTGTCGAAACCAACGTAAGTACGAACAGTAGGGTTACTTTCGAAGCTCGATTCATGCAATACTGGAAATTGGAATCGAGTATGTCGTTTTAGGTACTCTTGAACACAATAATGACCAACGTAAGTACGAACAGTAGGGTTACTTTCGAAGCTCGATTCATGCAATACTGGAAATTGGAATCGAGTATGTCGTTTTAGGTACTCTTGAACACAATAATGACGAATTATTAACATTTAGTTAATGGTCAACAATACAATATTTTATCGGGTTCATTAAATTTATTTGAAACTATATGGTAATAATCAGTTAGTTCTGTGTTTAAAAGTACCTAAAATGTAATAAACGATTCCAATTTCCAATCCGCGTGATATCGAGATTCAAGAGTAGCCCTTCAGGTCGTAAGTAATATGTATTAATCTATGTGAAAGTAGAATATAAAAGCATTGTAATAGGTTGCTAATTATTAAATCTTATGTTCACTCAAATAAAAGAAAGTATATTAATGCTGAATAAAATTTTATATGACCAGTGTAAATATAGACAACGTAATGTATAAATAAAGCGGTACATTCGGTCGGTCCGTATTATTTTACAAATGCTTTGTTCCCGTAATGAGAAGGGTAGACCCGAAAGAAACGGCGCAAAGCCCTTAGCCCTCATTAGTGCGGCCAGCGGCCTCTGTCTACGAACAAACATCAATTACTGGCCTTATCTTTCTAAGGGCCGCCGCAAATAGAGGTGTGGAATGCCGCTACAGATGTCAACCTGTTATTTGATATGATATAAAAAGTAATTTATAATGATAAATCAGATAAACGACCGTAATAGATACAGAATACAGGAACCGTTTCTCATGGACAATGGACATGTGAAACTAAGAGTTACAGCTTACAATATTGATGGTAATTTTTTGTGGACTAACTTAACTGATTTTAAGTTGTCGCTTTCTTCTTTTAGCGATAACATAGGAAAGAGACAAAATACGTTAAGTGCTGTCATTGGTTTTGTACTAGACATTTCTTCAGACTTTTTACATCGATTCATCTGAAAACGTCGATTTCAGACCTAACGAGTTAACATAACTGGACTAATCTGACATATATAAAAAAAAAGTATATACAACATATTATATAAAACGTTCCTTTTTGTTAGTTTCATTGGAAAAAGATAGCATACACTTAAAAAAAAAACTAATTGGCGCCCAGACGAATTAGCTGGATTGGTTTGACTTCTAAAAAATCATGGAAAGGAGATAACGACCTAGTGCAAGTTCGAAAATTCCGGTACATCTATTCTGGGTTACAGCAAATGAAAGTTAGTGGGCTATTTATACAGAAATTTAACAACTAGCTGTTTGTCCACGAATTCGTCAGAGCAAAATAGTTTCGATTTTCATAAAAACTTTCACCCCCCATTTAATTTCTTTAGGGGTTGATTTTCGAAAATGAAATTGCTGGTATTTGAACCGGGATCTTTAGTTATATGCATATTAAATTTCATCGTCACTTCCATTAAAAATATTTCGAAGGATAGGTATTTGACTTTTTGTTAGAGAAAATATATTATAGTGTCAAGGATTCATAGAAAAGAATTTATTCGTAGAAAAGAATTTATAGCAAAATAATTGTAATGTTGAATTTAATATCAATGAGTATTTAATTGTAATGAGTTTATTTCGCCGTTTCTTGTCTTGGTTTGGAAACAGCGGTAGTTTACGGTACACAGGGTTAAATTTAATTATAGTTTTAAAATGTTTGGTAATAAATAATTAAACTAGTTACAAATATAAATAATTGACTTAAAAGTTAAAGCATTTGCACACCTAAATGTGGTAGAGTATGTTGATATATTTAAATATTTTTGTAACATCTCATTTACACACATATTCCGCAAACAAATAATGTTCTTCCTTTCTTTCTTTCAAAATTGGTTAAGTGGTTTAGCCGTCAAAGAGCAACAGACTGGACGTTCCCCGTGTTCATTGTAGAATAGAGCATCTGCCTTCCTGCCAGGCAGCTCGAAAAAGCGTACATAGACTTACCGTCACTAACACCGTGACATCTGACTCAGTGGTAGAGTTTCGCTGGGACTTGCACGGATTGGTAGCACCGCCTTACGTATTCTTGTCGCCATAACATCAATGCTTGCCGTTGACGTGTTCCGGTTTGGAGGATAAGGTAGCCGGTAAACTTACTTTTACTCGAGGACTAACATCCGGACTTCAGGTTGGCAACGCACCATTACCACTTTTGGTGCCTCTAGGCGGTGTGAAATGTGAATTTCTTACCATCAGGAAATCCGTCTGCTTGTTTGCCTTTCAATATTACGAAAAAACAGGCAGGCAGACTTCAGTATTTATATTATTAGCATGGTAGATAGCCCATGCTAGAATAATATAATGGAGTAATCATAGAATATAAGAGTCTACTCTTACTAGCTGCCTGACAGGGAAGCAGACGGACTATTATAAACAGACTAGAACAAAATCAATGCAAAACCAATATTTCGTCAATAATTTTCTGGCAACAAAAGTTAAGTCGTTTATGTGCGAGAACCCTTACAGACAACAGCATTAATTTTCATAATTTCGTGCTAAATCCTTCTTTACGGAAACTTTAATTGAATAATGTGAGTAGAAAGGACATAGAAGAAACACGACTGTGGCCAAAACGCTGTGAAAAATAGGTGCCGTATTTATAAATTGACGTAGATTATTCCTGGCACACTTCGTTCCAGCCGTTCAGGTTTGTATGAGAAAAATTTAAATTTTGTTTCTTTCCATTTTTTTATCTTTTGAACCTTCCCTGGACTTGAATAAATAATTAAAAACCAAAATTAGCCAAATCGTTTCCCACGTTCTCGAGTTTTAGCGAGACTAACTAATGATTTATACGAGTACATATGGCAAAATGGCACAACATCAGATCTGAAAGCTTTTGTCTTTAAAACAGATTTTTAAAGAGTTGGGAAGGTTTGCAGTGAAGATGTATATTCGCTATTTCGTTGCGAGTTTTTTTTTATGATATTGGAAGTCAGACGAATTTCACGCCGCCTAGAAACACCAAAGGTGGTAATGGTGCGTTGCCAACCTGAGGCCGGGATGTTAGGCCTCGAGCAAAAGTAAGTTTACCGGCTACCTTACCCTCCGAACCGGAACACGTCATGACGTTATGGGGGCAGAAATAGGAAAGGCGGTGGTACCAATCCGGGCGAGTCGCTGCTAAACTCTACCACCTAGTCAGATGTCACGGTGTTAGTGACGGTGAGTCTATGCTCGCCTTTTACGAGCTGCCAGGCAAGGAAGGCAGATGGTCTATTCTACAAAGGAGCCCGGACCAACACAGTTTCAGATTTTTTTGCTTAAAGTTACCCAAGTAGTATTACTCAAGAAAAACCTAAACCTCTTACTTCGAGAACGCAAGGGTTTTTTTAAATGATTCCTAGTATTCACTTAAGACTGGTTGTCAGCTACATGCAAGGTAGCTGAGCTAATGGCCGCGAGATGCAAGCTCGCAGCAAGCGCACTAACCCCAAGGTGCAAGCATGCTGTCACCATGAGCACAATTTTTCTACGGCATTTGTGATTGAACAAGCTTACAACACATTGACGACAGCACAGCAACGTTGTTCGCTGGTGACTCGGGTCGGCGCGGTGTAAGCACGCAAACGGCAAACTGTGGGTTGCTCGCTTGCAGCGCGGGCAGCGAGATGAGTTGTACTGTAGCGGCACACGATTTAATGGTCAAATTTGAACAACAAACTAATTTCTCGGTTGGAGTGGTACAGTTGCGTTGCCGGTTTAATGTGCCGTGACCTTTATAGTAGTAATCAGTAATCAACCTGAAGCTAGAGTGTTATAGCCATTAACGTTTATTTTGAATTTCTTATGCAAGCAATAGTTATTATTTTGACAATTTTCTAGTAGACAGTCGTAGAAAGTTATTTCCCAGAGTCATGTTAATTCTACTGCCAAAACTGTATTTTACTTGTTAACTGGATTGTAAGCTTATAAACATGCAAACATGTAAACATGCAAAAGAATCATTAAAAGTTTGTACTCTAAAGTTACAGCAGTTACAGCGTCGGCCACAAAAGTGTTTTCGTTTTCTTTTTATCATTAATTTTGAGGCACGATACCGTCATCTTTAAATGAGCCAGGCCCTGAATTTCGGTGAAAAATTGTTTAAAACAAAATTTCATTCGCAACTGTCGATGTTGGCTGCGGCTTCTTCCGATAGCATTTTATTTTAAAATACAGAGAAAACCACGGGTTTTCTTAGCGACAACTCTATTTTTTGACGCCTTTGTTTGTAGCCCATGTTGGCTTTGAGTACATGGGCGGCGAATAGCTATAGATTTGACACCTATCACATTGTGACATAAAAGTACTTTCGGCTAATCGTGGGTGCCCTGGTTGTACCGCCTACCTCTTCGGGGATACGGACGTGAGGATAGGTACTTAATAAATGTGTATAAATGATCGAAGTTAAAATGACGCACCGTACCATCACATTACGCATAAGAATAGATTTATAATATCCACGCAATAAATATAAAAATTGGACATATCTGTACACTTCAACAAATTTCTTCGGATTTGTTGTTCAACTAGTTTAAAAATTGTTCAAGCTCAAAACAGTGCAGACGTCTTGTTTCATACAATATGACAGCATTTTTATTAGCATTGTGCACACAGATTTTAATTCCCGAAAAAGAGATTTACACACAGATAGATATAGTTATTAATATCCGCACGTACTCATCTATATAAACTAACTAGTTTCCACCCGCAGCTTTGATCGCGTGCTATAGTATATTTTTTTTATGATCTGTAAGGTTTCAACTAAATCCGTTCGGTAGATTTTTTTTTTGAAACAGTAACAAATATCCGTACACTCTTTTAAGCTTTCGCATTTATAATATTAGAGAGAGTGAGATTAAGAATGGGGAGCGTCATTTCGTCAATTGATCTATAACAATAATGAAATTAAAATAAAGGAAACGGCGTAATAAATTCAACACATTAAGGCATTAAGAGAAATGTATTCAAAAGTAAAGTTTCCGGCCCTTTGTGTGAATGGCGCTTAAAAAGTGCTGAAATCATCATATTTCCCCTAGCAATTAAGAAGCCTCAGCATCCAACTAATAAGTCTCATTGTATTTTTGTGGTTGCGATAAAGTGAGGTTATTTATTTGGAAAAAAAAGATGTTTCACTTTTTTAAAAGACTTCCAAAAAAAAGAAGGTTATTTGTTCGATAAAAAAGTACAGTTTTTTATGTTAGTCGATTTCTCTATCATTGCTTAACCGATGTTAAAAATCATTTTTTAATCTAAAAGAAATCAGGGAAGTCATAGAAAATACTTAATTTCTGTATACTCATAGGTAGACAAAATATTAATAGGATTCGAAGATGATTTTTGTTGTTTTACTGCCCTTAAATAATCATTTCTTTTATTTGCAATTTATCAAAAGTCTCACAAATTTGTGCTAAAAATTTAAAGCTTTAGCCATCCAATTTATAAGTTTCATTGTCTTTTTGTGGTTGCGAAAAAATGTGGTTATTTATTTGGAAAAAAGAAGACGTTTCACTTTTTAAAAGACTTCCAAAATAGAATGATTCAATACCAGTTTTTTTTATGTTAGTCGATTTCTCTGCCATTTCTGCAACGGTGATAAAAATCTTTTTTTTTTTATTTGAATAAAATCAGGGAATACGAGGAAAATACTTAATTTCTGTATACTTGCTCCCTTACTGATAAAACTTACGCGCCCGTTGATCTGGTGTGTAACTTAATTTTTGCTATCAAAAAATATAGTTACATACCAGTTCAACGGACGCGTAAGTTTTATTAGTAAGGGGGTTCTAGATAAAATAACTTTAACATTAGAAGTCGGGTTTTGATATTTAACTGCGCTAAAATTATTATTCTTTACTTAACAATTTATCAGAATTCTCACAAATTTGTGTTAAAAATTCAAGATGGCGTAAGCATTGCTTGGTTTGGCAAATATTAATTTTGAATATTGCTAGCTTCAGCATTACTTACTTTGGCAGTCGTTATCTTACCTCAGCCAAAATCAGTAGCCGAGCATAAACCGCAGAGCGAAGAGGGATCGTCCGTTTTCTTATTAAATAAACGGGAATCTAATTTGTTCATCCCTACTAATTTGTAAAAATGCGAGTGTATGTTTGTTTGTTTCAATTTAAAGCGAAAAATCTAAGCCCATTATCATAAAACTTTGTACACATATTCTCGAAGGTAGACTAAATTTATACATAAAATATTTTTAAAAACAATTATTGCTACGTAATATGTACAGGGTACAAGATTAAAAAAGAAGTTTATTAAAAGTTTTGTCGGATTTCCTGTTTATCGGTTGATTTTTCAAAAGAAATATGTTAAAAAGTTGTTACATGTTTGTTTTTTAAAAATATTCCCTATACTGATTTAGTATTATTACTGTTTCATTGTAAGTGTATATATGTTTGGATTTGTCTATTAGTGAACATTGGATTTAAATAGTGCGACAGTAAAATGTCAATTTCTTAAGTGATTATGAAAGGCAGATTTCCAGATACTAGGAATTACACGTCACCTATAGGGACTAATTGTGGTATTGGAGCTTTCCCATTCTGAGACTGGTATTTTAAGGTTTCTTAAAATCAATTAAAAATGATCTGTTGTTTAGTGGTCCGTTTTAATAGCGGATAATTAAAATAAGTTTTCTATTTTTTCGTCGGGCAACTGAAATATTTATATTTAACTATCTAACAAAACAATGTTGCCCGGGATATGACACGTGCCCGGTTGGCGATATACCTACTTTCGGCTAATCGTGGGTGTCCTGGTCGTACCTCTACATATACCTTCTAGGATATGTGAGTAAAGACTTTATCATATGATGATTTTCGTCTATCTTGACGACATCATTATTTACGAAAACACTAGCCGGATCATGTTGTAATAAATAATCAGAATGATGCCCTACCTTTTCAAAAAAGAATCATCAAAATCGATTCGTTATTGGCCGTTTGTTTTTGTTTTCAAAAAATTGCCCCTTTTTGGGACAGGCTAAGACCATTAGGCCATGCTGCCACGTTTTTCATATTGATATTTTTTTTGTTATTTATTTCCAATTCAATTCTTCAGTTTCTTAAAATATATTTAAAAGTCGTTATAGAATATCATGTCAGGGTCATACTCAAGCTTATTTAGTGAGATTTAGTGACAGCAAAAAATACACGATACACTTATTTCACTTGTGTACTTAGATTAAAAAAATATACTAAATGCCACCTTAATTAATCAAGTTTACTCATAATACACGCGAAGTTCAAACTACAACCATCTTCTATCAAGATGGCGCCAAAACCTTTATCGGCCAAATAGCCAATTAAGTAATAAGCATACAAAAAAATGGTACCGTCCAATTGGGAATCTCCTTTTATTTAAAGTCAGTTAAAAGTCATGTAAAGTAGTATCGGCTTGCAAAAATGTATACTTCTCCCGGGGATCGTAGGTAACGCCAGCGGTATTAATATAAATGCGTGAACTTACGAGATTAATATTATTTTGGAAAATCCAAAGTCCATTATCACGCCCTGCGGATCCCTGAAGGATATAATTCATATTTGATACAGACATTAGTTCGGAGGCCACTCGTACCCATGTCAATATTTTCGATCCGGGAATCGCTCTACCTATGAGTTTGACTTGTATTTTCACTTACTTTTATATTTGACTTCTTTAATAATTCAAACGCTAGAATGGAACTCTTTAGAAGAATATATTATGCCAACTGTTTTCAACCCCCGACGCACGGTAATGTAAAATACATTAGTCTAACTCGGCTCTAGTTTTGAAATAAATACCTACAGCCGCGCGGAGCTTCAAAACGCGATAGGGCTACGCGGCTTTGGTGTTATAACTACAGCTGCCTATTTAAATTTTGTGATCGCAAATACCTATTGTCTTTTTTTAAATATTTTTTTAATAAAAATGCATGTGGTGTTTTTAATTACTAAATTCCAGTTCAAGTTAAGCTTAAAAATGGCACAATATCCTATATATATAAAATAAGTTCTATTTTCCTTCCTGACGCTTTAGCAAAAGAGCGCAACCGCGAACGATGTGTAGCAGACGTGCCAGTATCATGTACATTCCAGACTCAAGAGGCGTAGGCATAAACGCGTTTACGCACGTTTGTATGAAGATAAACTAGACTTTTAAAGCTCGGTGAAGTTGCAAAAAATCGCGAGATTAGCAACAAATTAGTCATTCAAAAAAAAATTACAAGGGATTATACTGTACATTACCGTGGTCGACGTCAGTGCGTGTGAGTATGGATGTGTGCTCTCGTTGGGCCTGTGTGTGCTTGTATGTTCTTAGCCACATTGCATTAAGGTTTTTGGCAGGAGGTATTGATTTTTTACTTTAGGAATATTTTACAAAGCAGATTTTTTCTTATATAATAATGGAAGGCAAACAAGCAGACGGATTTCCTGATGGTACAAAATTGACGCCGCATCCAAAGGTGGTAATGGTGCGTTGCCAACCTGAGGCCGGTGTGTTAGGTCTCGAACAAAAGTAAGTTTATCAGCTACCTTGCCCTCCGAACCGGCACAAGTCGACGGCAATCTTTGAACGTTATGGCGGCAGGAATAGGTAAGGCTGTGGTACCAACAGGTGCGAGTCGCTGCAAAACTCTACCACCTAGTAGGCTGTCACGGTGTCAGTGACGTTAAGCCTATGCTCGCCTTTTCAAGCTGCCTGACAGGAAAACAGAATGTCTATTCTGCGAAGGAGCCCGGACTAACACGGGGGAGCTAGTTAAAAGCAAGTGTTAGTTCCTTTGTCATTTAGCTACTAATACTGTGACTATCATTAGGTGTTAGAACGCTACAATGACTTATCTAGATTGAAACCATCGCCTTACTTATTATATTGATCGCCACAATGTATGGGCTCGGTGCAAATGGCATAACGTCAGTGTTCGTCACTATAATGTTGCTGTCTGAGAGAAAGAAAATAAACTTACTGGAATGGTATATCACCCTAGCTTTAGGTTGACAGCACGCCATTGCCATCTTTAGTGTACCTATATAAGCAAGGTACCTTAACTTTTCATGCTATTATTCCAAACCCATAACCTCATTTATAGTTTGGTAATTGCGATAGCTACATTTTTGGCACTTATCACGTGTGCTTAAGATAAACTATCATCATATTTTTAAGAAAGCTCAAGCAGATATCTTTCAATCACAAAATTTAAAATACATAGATAAGTTGTTTATAAATTTTACCCCAAAATAGAACAAACTCTATTATTACTAACGTGTACTAGTATGCTAGGATCTTCACACCTATATCCCCGAAGAGGAAGTACAACCAGAACACCCACGATTATTCGAAGATATATTCAGTCCCACAACATGGTGTGGGCAAACCTTGGTGTCTCTAGGCGGCGGGAATTTCATACCTGCAGAAATCCTTCTGCTTGTTTGCCTACCAAAATCACAAAACAAATATATACTTATTACTGTACAACTCTATTTTTTCTACTGTGTTATGGAAAAACCTGATAGAAAACTAGAAAAGACATCATACAAAATTTTCCCGTACATACAGAAAGGATGGAACGAATTTTGCCGGGGTAGCTTGTTAAAAGTATCTTCACGCCCATATCCCCAAAGAGGTAGGCAGAGTCACAACCAGTGCACGCACGACTAGCCGAAGACACTGAGTCCCACTACGTGATAGGTGGCAAGACTATCGCCAACTGGTCACATATCCAATCCCGAGCAACATTTTTTATTAGAAAATTGGAAAAACCAAATTTAGTTTTTGTTGCCGGACCCGGGACCTCATGCAGTCAAGTCCGACACCTGGACCGTTACACCAGAGGTGATTATCTTGTTAATCTATAAATTACAATTACTAATAGGATATCAAAGATTGAACGTCACATTTGCTGAGCACTTACAATGTTATGGCTGATCGCACTTGAGCACCATTCACTAGATAGATTGTTTTAATCACCAAATAGCAGTGGTCTTGAAGCGTAACCCTAAGTGCTTTAGAAAATAGTCGTCTGTGTTAAATGCGGATAATAATCTAGCAATTTGAATTGCTAGTCTGATCCACCAATCTGTCAGTGGAAGATTTCAGCCCAGACTTGCCCTTGACCTGACCTCATTTGCAACTTCATATTTTTGGTTTGGATTATACCTGCAAGAAAAAAACAATATCATTAATATATCTGTACACAAAAACCTTTCAGAATTTAGCTCGATTTCCCTAGCATTCCATCATCAGATCCTGACTTGGCGACAAAGAACCCACCTTGGAAATACATATGTTTCATACAAAACTTGCTAGAAAAATAGTCATCGATACTTTTAAATACAAAAATCGCTGGCAAAATTCAGTCATCGATTCTGTATGTATATCCTATTAATATCATAAATGCGAGTTTGTGTGATGAACATTTAGATGTCTGTATTTCCGGGTCTAGGTGTATATTAAATTTATTCTATTGTACATTTAAGTATTTCTATGTATTAGAATCGTTGACACCCACAACACAAGCACATATAATTTGCTTACCTTGGGGTTAGATTCAATTTGTGTTACTTGTCCAGGTATATTTATTTATTTGTGTGTTTGTTTGTCAACTCTTCACGTAAAAACTGCTGAACCGATTTTCATAAAATTTGGCACACATAGAGGGTAACTTGGATTAACATCCTATGTGTTAGTTTTAATCCCGAAACAATGTTCCTGTGGGAGAATTAGTATTTGGAGTAAATCATAAAACAGTACAGTTTACCGAACTGCGTCAATCTGAGAAATTCCCAAGTATATAGAGAATTAATACAGAGCTAATCGGTAAATCAATGTGGGGAGCGTTTATTGGGCGTGTGATTGGCACCGGGACGTGAACTCCGCTGATTACGGGACTGATAAGAATTATTGACATCAATTGCTTCGGTAATGACAGGTGAAGAGCCCGCCGGGGGTTCCCCGGTGGCATCCTGATCAAATTTCCTAGAGATAACCACCAATTTATTAAATTAACTTTGTATAATTTAGTTACTTGTGTTGGAAGTTTTGTTTATTTTATCATTAAACCAACTAGGACCAAATAACTATTAAGGAAATCTTGTAGAAAACAACATTTTCCATGCCTTTTTGCGTCATTAATTTTGCACTGTCGGGCAACTAATTAAAACCTAGTACTTGAGAAATCCAAAGCAAAAGAAATAAATTATATAACGTATGCTGTACCTAATATCACTACATCGTATAAAACAAATTCGCTTCCTTCCGTCCTTATGTCCATTTGTATGCCTAAATCTTTAAAACTACGCAACGGATTTCGATGCGTTTTTTTTAAATAGAAAAAGTGACTGAAGAGGGAGGTTTTTATGTATATTTTATACCCGTGCGAAGACGGGGCTGGTCGCTAGTATATTTATTTTAAATCAATTCCACTATTGGTAGTAAAACAAACCTTTAGTGGAAAATAAAAAATGGATCGTCAACAGGAGTAAACTAAAGTAAAATTGTTTATGATATAATGTTTCTTTCTTTCCTAAAAGTCTTCGTTGCATTGCCTCAAAAAAAGTTCCATTGGCAGAGCTTTATTTGTTTAAAAACAAATAAGCTAATATATTCCCTGATGTCGAAATATACACGTCGGTAGACATTAAAAGTGGTATTGGTGAGTTGCCAACCTAAGGTTAAGTACTTAGGCCTTCTGCCACCCGGACACTCTTTCTTTCAAATCGAAACGAAAACGACCTCTAACGTCGACTTTATGGTTTCGATCATAATAAAGGGAAGAAGAAAAATTACATTCCCTTCAACAAGAGCAACAAATAGGAGTACATCACTGTAAGTAAAGACATAAAATAAAAATGTCTATTTATGGGTCTGTTTAAGTGAGATTTATGCTTTTTGTTAAGTATCAATCTGTAAACAGGTCACAAATACCCATTTCCACGTATAAAGATTGGATATACAAATATATAGTTTTGTTAATAATTAAAGAAAGAAAGAAAACATTTATTGACAGACTAAAACTTACCATACATCATTAACAAAAAAAAAACAACAAGAAATCTAACCTAACTCTAAACATAAGCAACTTAAATAAAGAAAAGAAACTCTTGGTTGCTTACTAGGTATATGTATATAAGACTCTACAATCTTTTCGGGTAGGGATCCATCGCCGTTCCTATTCCTACCGCCATTTTGACTCTGTCATGTTTTGGTGAGGAGGCTAACCTTCTGTCCTGTGGCCTGTGTCCTGTGGCCGTAATGCTAGTGCAAATGCACTATATACAGCGACGCACCTGTAACATCTTAGTGTTTATAGGCTACAGTTGTCGTTTACCACCAGAAAAGCCGTGAGCTTGTTCGCTAATCTCTTACATAAAAAAATCCTCATTTTTTTAGCATAGGTTTTACATTGATTTTGTCAATAAGCTACTAACAAATATGAAACACTAGCTCTTGCCCGTGGCGTTGCCCACGTGGTAATGGTCACACAGGAACATTTTTCTGGATCAAAACTATCCTATCTGTTAATCCAAGTTACCCTCTACGTATGTGCCAAATTTCATGAAAATTGGTTTAGCAGTTTTTGCGTGAAGGAGTAACAAACAAACATACAAACTTTCGCATTTATAAGTAGGATATATATGTACTATTGACGACAGATGATATTAATAACGTCTGTCAAAATGCAATTATAAAAGAGTCAAGGTGAAAAAGCAACCGCAGTTCATAGATCATGTTGATCCACCACTCAGCTCACTCTTTATGCTTTGAAATATATCTTTTCAAATCATTCATTTGACATGGGGATATTAAGAAAGCTTTTTCCCGTGGTCACATTATAAATGGGGCGTCGGAATTCGCGACCGAACTGTTAAATGATCCCTGAATACTACAAATGAGGACAATAAAGCTTTTAGCTGCCTTTATAATTATTGGAGGTGAATTAAACATATTGTTAGTGTGATTTCATTAGACCGAGTTGTCTAATATCATTTAGATTATGTATTAATTTCAATTATACCATCGTTAAACTAGATGTTGCCCGCGGGTACGCCCGCGTAATGCAATTATTTAGCTTTTTCATTAAAAACGCTTGACGTTGTCTAGCCTAGTCGCAAAGACGTAAAAATAGGACAAAAAAACACTTTCGCATTTTTTACATATAGCAGGGCTTCCCAAACCGTGCGTCGCGAAGCCCTGGGGAGTCGTGGTACTTTCCCAGGGGCGTCGCATGTTAATACGACCGAGTCGAGTGAGTTATCCGAGTTTAGTAACCAGTTACTAAACTTGTAATTATTATAACTGGTAACTATATTTTGGACATTGGGGTGCGTAAGCTAAGTCGTTAAAAACAGGGCTTGTACTATAAATGGTAGGTATTTGATCCCGAGGAGCCTCCTCTCTGATACTGAGTGGGTAAAGGGGCGTCGTTAAAAAATAGCACGTCTTAAGGGCGTTACAGTACAGATGAATTAGTGAAGGCCTGATATATAGTATGAAAGCAAGGATGAGTATTATTAATTTTTGGGATATCTGCATTTTTATAGAAGTTGAAAGAAGCTAGGTGAAAATGTTGACTTAGTAACATTACGTGTGGACTATGAATTGACAAATTGGTAGATTTTAAAAGATTTACATGTACACTACATGAATAATTTTGTTTCTATCATGCAAGAGCAACATGCAATTTGTAATAAAAAAAGTTGTACTATCAGATCAAAAATAAATAATTCACTTTTTGGTATATTTTTTTATGAAATAATGAAAATATTTGTTACGCAACTATCAAAGCTGTTTTCCATCGTGTCACGCACCATTAACTTTATTGGTGATATCTCAAATCTGCCGTAACGTCGTTCGATGGTAGGAGCATAAAACAACAATTGGGATGTTCTGTCAACCGACGAAACAATAAGGAGGTTCTCATTTCGTGACATAAAAACATTTATAACATTTTAGACCAGGCATATGCTCTATAGAAAGAGCATTTTCTCAGTGTTGGTTCGGGCTCCTTTGTAAAATAGACCATCTGCCTTCCTGCCTGCCTAACACCCATAACACAAGCATCTAATTAGCTTACTTTAGGGTTAGATTCAATTTGTGTAACTTGTCCAGATGTATTTATTTATTTATATTGAGTAAAATTAATTGTTTACCTCGGGCTTTAAATCCTTAGAAGCCTAGTAATCTTGTAGTATGTAATCCTAATCCATACTTTCTATACCAATAATATATTTTATTATTGGTATTGGTCTGTCTGTCAGTTGCTCTTTCACGGCTAATCCACTAAAACGATTTTGTTGAAATTAAAAAAAAATATCTTCACGCCCATTTCCCCGAAGTGGTAAACAGAGGTACAACCAGGACACCCACGACTTGCCGAAGATACTAAGTCTCATAATGTGATAGGTGGCATGCCTATCGCCAATCGGGCAATCATATCCAATCCCAAGTAACGTTTTTTTATTAGAAAATTGGAAAAACCCAATTTTCTTTATGTTGCCCGACCCGGGATTCGAACCCTGGACCTCATGCAGTCAAGTCCAACAACTGGACCGCTCAAATCTAAGAGCTACCTTTTTTAAAAAATCAATCCCCTAATTATAGGGAATCTATTCTACGTTTACGAAGTTGCAGATACACAGCTAGTATAAAGTGCAAAATCTTAGCAAAACATTATATTTTAACAAAAGTTAAACTAGACACCAAATTGTACCTACTTTGCAAGTAAATTTTGTGATCTACTATTGCGGACCGAATCCTACACCGTGTAATCACCAGACCGTATCCGTATGTGGTCCGTTGTAACTTAGTTGACATGTCAAGAACTTGTTGTAACTAAGTTGGGAACAAGTTTTGATTTGTGTTACTGCGTACGTGATTATAAAGTTCTTTCTTTCATTAGGTTTTAGCCTATAGGTTAGTATTTTGCCATTAGTCAAGAAGAAATTTACATCAAATTTTATATCAATTTTAATCAATTATAATTAGTCATCAGTCATAAGTCATCAGTAAGTCATGTCAGGCTCTTGGGTAAAGCGGTGGCCTCTTTACTCAAGCTCATGTAATGAGATTTGGCGGCAACGAAGAAATACACAGTACGCTAATTTCTTTATAATTATTTCATTTGTGCACTTTCACTGAACAAAGTTGTACAAAATGCCACCAAAATTGACTATTTTCACTCAATATCAACACGAAATTCAATAATTATGAAATAACTTCGACCATCTTTTCTCTCGATGGCGCCAAAACTCCGTATATAAAGTTAGAATGCGTAAGATATGTCAGCCTAAAATCACACTTTGCGTTCAAATCACCGCTCGCAACCTTGTACGATGCTACGAGCGGGCGACCGCTGCCGCGGGAACCGCAAACAATCGCGGGCGCTGCGGGTGTAAAATGCATCGTGAAATGTGCATACTTTTTACATATAAAACATGCGTATCTATGCTACATTATACAGAACCCGGGGGACCGCAACCACCGCGGGCGCGGGGAAAAACCGCAAAGTGAGTTCTTAGTCTTAGTGTATAATTTTACGAAACATTGATGAATTCGCCTGTGTGGTCTATCCCTCTGGTCGTGATGTTGATTTCCAGGTTTTGAAACTTTAAACTAAGTATCTTCACGCCCATATCCCCAAAGTTATAGACGGAGGCACAACCAGGGCACCCACGACTAGCCGCAGACACTAAATCCAACAATGTGATAGGTGGCAAGCCTATCGCCAACCGGGCAATCCATCCCCGGGTAAGGTTATCTTTATTAGAAAATTGAAAATGCATATTTTTAGGGTTATTTTGGAGTTCGTCAGCAATATTTCAAAAAATGTGTCGATGATGACCATCATTTTACATGGATGGAAATGGAATCCAGTACCTCGAAACCCCAGACACAGTGAAGACTGAAAACCGCAAGGTCAAAAAATAGAGCAGCATACTGTGTCAAAACTTCGTGATAGTGCTTTAAGTTCCCAATATGAATACACACAATGAATGTGAAGGGAGTAGATATTAAATAACTTTATGTAGTTAGACTTAGACACAGTAATTTTATAGTGCAACTAGCTGAAACGGCGAACTTCAATATATCTGTAATTTGATTTGGACAAAACTACGCTACAAACTACAATATCGCCTCTGTGGTCTAGCGGTCCGGTTGTTGGACTTGACTGCATGAGGTCCCGGGTTCGAATCCCGGGTCGACCAACACAAAGAAAATTGGATTTTTTCAATTTTCTAATAAAAAATTGTTGGTCGGGATTGGAAATGTGCCCGGTTGGCGATAGGCTTGCCACCTATCACATTGTGGGACTTAGTGTCTTCGGCTAGTCGTAGGTGCCTTGGTTGTACCTCTGCCTAACTCTTCGGGGAAATGGGCGAGAAGATAATTTACAAACCACAAAACACATACTAGGTACATTTTAAAATAACAAATCAAATCATAAGTCAAAACAAAACAAGCGGGATAAAAAGTGTCCTTCCTCGGAACAGTCAAGTTTCTTTACGATCGGTTTAGTAGATTCAGCGTCAAAATTTTGAAAATGTACAGAATTTTCTCTTCTACCGTGTCTTAATTAACAACAGATACTAAAGTAGGTATTCCAAGAGAGCTACAGTTTTATGAGGTATAGGTAATTATGATAGTGTTTGGAGACAATAATAAAATATAATAGACTTATACCTACTTAGAGACAGTCAGTTAAAACTTAACATACCGAGTGTACTTGAAAATTACTCATAGTTTATAGATTAATAGTCCAAGGAATAGGAGGCTTATCGGATCTTGTAATAAGGGAAAAATATATTAGCTGCAAAGTGGAGACTTGAAAAATATTTTCTCAAGTTAAGATAACAAACAGGCAGGTTGTTGGGAAGCAAGGATAGTCATGTAAATCAAATTCATACATACGTACATATCTTCACACCCAATCCCTTGCGCAGCAGGGCGAGTGTATAGAGTGTCAAGTGTCACGGTCCGAGCAGATTTCCTAGGCTCCCTTCCAATTCATTACTCTTTTTACAAATACATCGGTTTCTGGGACTCTTGAAACCACGTTCTGAAAATGCTCATAGTAAAAGTTTTTTTTTATATTATTGGAAGGCAAACAAGCAGGCGGATTCCCTGATGGTAAGAAATTCATACAGAATAGAGACATCAAAGGTGGTAATGGTGCGTTGCCAACCTGAGGCCGGGATGTTAGGCCTCGAGCAAAATTAAGTTTACCGGCTACCTTACCGTCCGAACCGGAACACGTCATGACGTTATGACAGCAAGAATAGGTAAGGTGGTACCAATTCGGGCAAGTTGCTGCGAAACTCTAACACCTAGTCAGATGTCACGGTGTTAGTGATGGTAAGCCTATGCTCGCCTTTTACGAGCTGCCTGGCAGGAAGGCAGACGATCTATTCTGCATAGGAGCCCGGACCAGAACTGGTGAAAAAAGTAGTGTAATATCAACCCAATCCCAAGTACACCCGTCAAGGCAATTTTTTCCACGTCTTTTCCGACTGTGCCAAATGAAAGTAATGTTTGATCAAAAATATCTTAACTATTTTTACCAAAAACAAATATTTCTTTAGTATTAGAAAATATTAATTATTATTAAATCAAATGCAAAGTGAATTAAAAGTTACAACTCACAGCTCTAGAACTACTAACGAAAAATTTGAAGTTGTTCAGCCCTTAAAAAGTTTTATAGGTCATTACAAAACGATGATCAATATAAAATTACTCCTAAGTCTTAAAGACTCAAGTGATAATGACATTATTTGGAAAGTTAGTGAAGAATTCCTAGAAGTTTCCGGAATGTTAATGATTTTCTTCCGTGGACTCCAGCACAAAAACCAATAGGCTCACAAATTCGCAAAGTAAAGCTTTAATCGCTAACTTACTTTTGAAAGTAAACACTTTTGTTTCTAATTTAACTTTCGTTGTGTTGTGAATGAATGTTTTGTTTGGAGTTTGCATTAAATTTATATTGAACAAGCGTTCTGGTTTCGTACGGGACATTTGTTTTCTTCAATCAGGAATAACTTCATTCACATGTACTATACAAGTGGTTATTGTGGGCGTCATTTTAATAAACTACCACTGGACCGAAATCGCAGCCAGAAATTGAGAAGATCTGGCGAAAAAACTCAGTGGACTTAACCTAATCTACAAAAAATACAAATTACAATCTGATATAATAAATAACAAGTACATATTCCTGGACAAGTAACACAAATTGAATCTAACCCCAAAGTAAGCAATTTATATGCTAATGTTATGGGTGTTAGTCAGCGATTCTAATACATAGAAATACTGAAATAGATACCTGAATAAATTTAATAAACACCCAGACCCGGAAATGCAGATATCTAAATGTTCATCACACAAATGCTTGCCCCCGTCGGGAATCGAACCCAAGCCTCGCGGATGGTTAATGGTTAATTTGGTTAATTAATGGTATGATTGTACAATTGAAATAAGCAATGCAACAAAAAGAATACAAATTACATTACAATAAATATCTTATATTTTTTAATATATATAAATCTCGTGTCACAATGTTTGTCCTCAATGGACTCCTAGCTAGGATAGCTTACATCTCAATTTATAATCAAAAAAATGAACATCTGAGCGAAGCCGGAATAGGCAGCTAGTATACCATATGTTTATCACATATGGGCTCGCTTACTATACTATAAATATCAATATACAAAAGATGTTAATGGTGCACTACGAAACTATGGATCTCTTGCGTAAGTTAGTTATACAAACAAAAAACGTATCACGATAGTAGCTAGCACTGCAATTATTGAAGCAGGAATACGTAAGTTGACAAGGTTTTGCATAATTCTACCACTTATTTCTAATTGTTGGTCCAGATCCTCTATGCATTATTAAACTGACCATCATTGTACATAGAACAGATTATCAGATGCCAGGCACCTCATAAGATTTTACTAGGTGGTAGAGTTTCGCAGCGACTCGCCCGGATTGGTACCACCGCCTTACCTATTCCTGCCGCCATAACGTCATTACGTGTTCCGGTTTGTAGGTTGAGGAAGCCGGTAAAGTTACTTTTGGTTGAGGCCTAACATCACAGCCTCAGGTTGGCAACGCACCATTACTAACTTTGGTGTCTCTAGGCTGCGTGAATTTCTTACCACCAGGAAATCCGTTTCTTGTTTGCCTTCCATTATCATAAAAAAATACTATAAGTATCAATATACCAAAGATTTTATTGGTGCAATGCTAAACTTTAGTTACCCTCTTGCGTAAGTTAGTTTTGCTATCAAAAACCGTTACACGACAGTGGCTAGCACTGCAGTTACTGCAGCAGGAATAGGTAAGACGATAAATTTTTTGCAAAACTCTGCCACTTATTATAAGTATTGGTCCAGGTCACATTTTTAAACTGACCATCATTGTACATAGAAAAGATTAACAGATTTTATGCCAGGCACCTCATAAGAGGCGTACGTAATTTACGTGGGTAATTACTAAAAAGACCACAGACATTTGAGAGCTGTGCAGCAACTTGCCTAGGTAGGGATCCACTGCCTTGCCTATTCCTGCCCCAATAATAGCAAATTTCATGTTTCGGCCAGATATATATAAAAATACATTATCATTTTAAGAAAAAAAATGACATTCTCAACTAAAGGTTGATTTCAATGATTATTTTGAGGGTAGTGTCAAGAGTCTCCGAAACCGGCGTGTTTGTATGAAAAGGGTAATGAATGTGAAGGAA
>NJDC01004013.1:97192-108647 GCA_002245475.1 Calephelis virginiensis
ACACCCAGGGCACTCACGACTAGCTGAAGACATTAAGTCCCACAATGTGATAGGTGGCAAGCCTCTCGCCAATCGGGCACATATCCAAACTCAAACAACATTTTTTTTATTACAAAATTGGAAAAGTCCAACACCTGGACTGCAAGACCACACAGGCGATAACTAACAACTATCCAACTATGCACTAACAGAAAACAGCAACATAATTAAAATATCTAAATACAAAATATTACTGTGACTGTGTTCGATAAGTTAACATGTCTCAGAGCCCTTTGAAACATAAATAATTTACCAGCCTATTTTAATTGTTTCATAGTAAACTTGATTAATATTTAATCTTTATAAAATCTAAAAAATAAATTCTCATTAAAAAAAAAACGAAATTATAATTGACTCATTGGCAATCAAGTGCCACGTAGTATTATTTCCCAAAATAATAATTGAGCATAAATTGAAGAAAAAATCTTTATAACATTTCAATTTAAAATTTACGCAATATGGGATAATACAGACAAATTAAAAACAGACTGGAAGGACGAAGTGGTAGCATATTATTAGTTAAGAATCCAATTTCGGATAATGTTTAACTTTTTTGTACGGACTAGACTAGTTATATTTCCCCAAAAAATTTTCACGTACATACTTAACTGCTTAACGATTTTCTAGCAAAAAGACGTCGTTCAGTCTAACTTATCTACAAAATATTGTCGTGTTAAACTCTAAACTCAAACAAAACTAAATCTGCCCGGATGAAATTGCATTCACCGATTTAAAAATCAAGGTTCGAGGTAACGAGATCGAAAATCTTTTGCTACAATCAGATATTTCTGTTAAGGAAATTTTATTTTTGAACCTCTATCACGAACAGTTATCGATATCGACTAGTTACGACAAATTCTGGCACTAGATGAAAACTCGACAAAAAATTCTTGTTGGCCTTGAAATCTTTCAAACTTTTTAAAATGTGAAAACGAGTTTAGGCGCCATCGTGAATGATGGTGGTCGTAATTTTTTCATTATTATTGAAATTCGTGTTTATATTGAGTGAAATTGGTTAATTTGGGTGGGAATTAGAATAATTTTGCACAGTGAAAGTGCACAAATGAAATAATTATGAAGAAATTAGTGTATTGTCTATTTCCTTGCTGACGTCAAATCTCACAAGATGAGCTTGAGTAACGAAGCCACCGCTTTACTGAATACCCTGACCTGACACGACTTTGTACATAGTGACTAATGATTGTATAAAAATTAACTGCCTAACTTGACATTGGCAAAGTAAGTTGTGAAAAACGATCGAAAGCCATATTTATAAAAGAAGAAGAAATGTGAAAACATTTTTAAGTGTAGCGAGATCGAAAATATTTTGCTACCATCAGATATTTCTATAAAGAAATCTCTATTTCTGAAACTCGAACACGAAAATCGATATCTAATAACCATGTCTCCTTGTTCTTGATATCATTTCACACTTCATTATGAAATACCAATAAATAAATTGATAGTTTTTAAAATAAATGATAAATAATGATTCAAGACAGAGAGGCCGACGCAACATATGAGTCAGAGAGAGACAGCGATACTTAAAGGTAAGTGACGCATACTTGTGACCGCGCGAAATTAAAAATGAAAAAAAAGATATAAACAATGAAATTCTTTTAAATCTCTAGATGAACAATATTATTAACTATTGTATAGATAGAGAATTAAAAAAATACTAAAACATTATATTTTTTTTAATATATTTTTCATGGGTCAAAAGTACCCAAATTTGAGATCTTTCGAACCTGTAAAAATTCATCTTTAAAAATATTAACTTTATCGTGAAAAGTTATAGGACCTTTTTTATTGGTATTTCAATAAAGAATATAAAAAAAAAGTCAGGTTGAAAAATAACAATCCTTGCAATTGTTTAAACAATTTCGGTTGAAACAATTTGGCACTGGGTTGTGCCATGGCATGGCATTTATATCATTAGGAGGGCAATTTGAAGAGGATCGCATAAAAAAAATTAAGGTGGAATAGTTTTCGGTACTCAGCGCCGATTCCTCCTGGATTAATAGATATAGATTAATAAATAATAATATTAAATATTTTTGAGTAACCATAATTTTAATCAAAATAAATATTTTTGTGTATACTTTTACATCTTGGTAGTTTGTTACTCCTTTTAAGTATTAAAAAGAAGTATTTACAAAAAAATATATACCGAATTCAAGTCTAACCTACATTTATAGGAGCCTTAATAAGCAATGTACGGCGATCTAAAGGTGGGTCGATCGATTTCCAGTCACCATTGGTGGCAAATGGGAATTTCCATTCCCAGCCACCGGTGGCCTTCAAAGTGGGTGCAACTGGGAATAATCCATGGAAACGTCACGTGCGCGTGATGTCGGCAGTTGCAATTGGCAGCTCGATTCAGAATATTACGTTTATAATTAATTTACATTATCATACTAGAGATTCGATTTAAAACTCGATTTCAATAAAAGTTTCTGCTAGATGTTCAGATGTTTCATCGATTGGGGAATATTCACGAGTCACCAGTCACGGATTATAGAATTGAATCAAATTCATGGAACTTGAAGAATTTGTTATCGTTACACAAATAGAATTCTATGCAGAAAACTTGATTTCAGATACAGCCCTGCGCATTTGTTTATATCATTATCTACTACATTATACTACTACACTATCTATTACCATCACTATATATTACTACATTATCTATTACCTAACAATAAATGTATGACACAATCGCAGAAAAACTATTTAACACCTATGTCCTATTGCTACATTCCAAGCCAAAATTATTTTTGTTTAGAATTCTGGTTTGTTTGTCGTTTTTTTTTTAACTCCGTGAGAAAACAACATGAGCTTTTTGACCCAATATCTTGAATTGGAAAGATTTATTAGACCTTTCCATCTAATCATTAGCAACCAGAAATTATATACTTACATACAGTCCTTTTAAAAATATATCGCTGTTAAGCAAATGGCTTACGAAAGGAAAGCATTTTTTTGCAAGAATAATCGCTTAGCACAAAGCTTATATTTTATCGTTTAGATGGAGGAGAATAAATCATGTAATTTTTTTAACGGTGCGGTGAGAGTGTATAAACTACAGTCCCTTGACCATACGCGACCACTTCAGATATTACTAATGTGTCTCTACTGATGAAAATATGTCAATCAGATAATAAGGTACATGATTTGTTTTATAACGCAATAACGTCATGACGTGTTCCGGTTCGGAGGGTAAGGTAGCCGGTAAACTTACTTTTGCTCGAGGCTTAACATGCCGGCCTCAGGTTGGCAACGCACCATTACCACCTTTGGCGGCATATGGGGCGTGAATTTCTCACCATCAGGAAATCCATCTGCTTGTTTGCCTTCCAATAACATAAAAAAATACACTTCAAATCATTTGTGTTATTGATCCCATCATGCATAGACTAACCCACTTTATTCGACTACTGAGTATTGATACATATGCAAGTAATCCAGTACCATAAAAAAAAATCCTGACGATTTGAGCGCGACATACGAGAGTACCGTATGTCACGCTCAAATCGACAGGATAATTAAATATGCGTTTCTTGGCATTTAATAATACAAGGTACTGGAAACTAACGTAGCAAAATATATTTTCAATCTAAAAATTCTTGACAAGATAAAAAAAATCTATATAGGTATATCATACATACACATATATACAAAGGTGTTTAAACATAGATACCTTGTTTCTCGTACCAAATCATAACCTGAAGCGCCTGGGTAACTCCCAAAACCCCTTCTGGGGTTCTACTTCTAAGTCAAATCAAAATTACACAACAGACAGAACAACCGCCTATTTCACAAAATACACACCTGTCAAGTACACAAATCTCAATCATACAAAAAACACAACAATTGCCAGTCTCACAAAATATTCAACGATCATCGACCACATGGTGTCAAGAGTTTTCGAAACCGGCGTGTTTGTATGAAAAGGGTAATGAACGTGAAGTAAGCCAGACAGGTTTTTCAGGATCATGAGGTCTGGCACTCGATACTCTCTGCCTATCCTGTGAAGATATGTAGGTATGTCAAAGAAAAT
The DNA here is from genome assembly GCA_002245475.1 of Calephelis virginiensis. NCBI lineage: Eukaryota > Metazoa > Arthropoda > Insecta > Lepidoptera > Riodinidae > Calephelis > Calephelis virginiensis. The sequence continues at coordinate 101,292 of NJDC01004013.1, forward strand.
TTACGACAGAAATGCAATAAAAAACCAGTTCAACCTAATTAAAGTTGCTACACTACAGCGATTTCTGAAGGGTAATTATTTGGTATAAGAGTCACTTGAAGTTGGCTTACTTTGAACCAGACTTGGTAAAAATACTGCTAAATATTATTTTAGATTGATATTGTGACCATTTTATTCGAAATAGTTTTTAACCTCTGCTGTCTAAAGATCGCGTCTGTAGTCCAGTAGACGAGTTTTGGGGTTAAGTACATGAGGTCTTAAATTTGATTCTCGGGTTGTACAACTCAAAATGTGTTTTTTCAACTTTCTAACAAAAGCAGTGTTGCCCAAAATTGGTAAGGGTTTGCCAGCTACCACATTGTAGGACAAAGTGAAGTAGTACCTCTGCTTAACTCTTCGGAATACGAAAGTGAAGGTATTATTAACTTATGCTGTCTAAGAATTCGCTGCTAAACCATACGAGAAAATAACGGAAATATATATTGTTGTATATCTGCTTGCTTACTTATTTCGATAAAACAGTTAAAATTTAAGTGGCATGTCGCATGTGGATAGGCATCTTTCCATCCTTGAGACAAACAAACATTAAAACAAAATCCCTATTCAATCCAACACGAGTAGTTTGGCCTTAGAAAGAAAACATTTAATTTGGGTTAATCTTATTCTTTTTTTTCATAGTACAGCAAACAAGTAGGTCCACGGTTGTCCTGGTGGTAAGAGACAATAAGCAATGACGAATTAGGTGCGTCGCCATCTTGTGGCCAGGATGTTAAGGCTATTGTGCAAATCTACTAGCTATCCTACCCTCCAGACCAGAACATGAGATTTTCAATTTGGGAGCAAGAACGGGTAAAGCGGTGAATTCCTACCCGGTCAACTTGCTGCTCAGCACTCGACCACCTTTTTTTAGTGTGGACACCCCCCGGATACCCGCCGCTCTCGGGGGAGAGCAACGAGTTATATCGGACTCGAACCGACTAAACACAACACTATGCCCTTCACGCCGCCCACTGGGAGCGAGATGGGGTCGCGTTGGCATTCACCATCTTATTTACGCGGCTACGGCCCAGTGCTTACCGGGCCTCCTCCGGCGAGCACTTCACCACATAGTACCATTACCTGGAGTCAAATGTAAATCTGGACTTTCCAGTATTATAACGTGTTAAAATCAAGTTTCCCAAAATATATTGCAAACATCTACAGCCAGTGTTGTTTTCGTATTGCTTTTAAAAAAAATAGCTATCTGTAATATCTATAAAGATATGAATTATTTTACATTAATAAATAAGTGCAATAAAACTGCAAACAATAATTAATACTAAAACCCATGTAACAATATAGTTATGTAATAACATAATTAGCTTAATAACATAATTACAATGTCGCAATTCGATCATTCTTCTTTGGAAAGATAGCAAATGAACCCAAAATGGTCCCACCTACATTTTATCAAATGAAAATCAAAGTCAAATTAAAATTAATAAGGGACCACGTCAGAACCGTGAAACCATTCCTAAAAATAATAATTAAAATCGGTTTCGTTAGTGGCCGAGTAATTACGCACCAGTCATAGAAAAAAACATACCGAGGCGAGAGTCAAAATAAAAACCTCCTTTTTCCAGAGTTCGTTAACAAAATACTCCCATACACGGACTTCACAGATATTAATTCCATATCCGACGTAATTGAATAATTTATACAGGTTCCCGGACTCATTTGTTATGGACAAAATAATCCGGTTTCAAGATACTCCATCTGTGCCTGATTCGGAACATATCCGGACGGTAAACTCCGGAACTTTAGCGACAAAAAAAGTTACAGCTTTTCACTCAAGTTGCTAAAAATAGAAATTCAATTTATTTTCCACTAGCTGGTCCGGCGAACTTCGTTTCACCTGTTCAGTTTACATATTGGGAAAAATAATAATTTTCCAATAAGTTATAAAGAAAGAAAAAAATTCGCCCCAGACGGGATTTGAATCTGTAATTTATCTTCTTAAGATCGCTCCAACTATTTGAGCTACTGAAGATTTAAGTCCTGTTACGAAATTTTTAATTCCTTTCTTTATCGTTAACGCGAGTAGTTATGTGCTATAGATACACAGTTCTGAGTAACTACTTAAACAGTTCATCGTTACATATGAGATTCACATTTATAATGGTTATAACTTTCGTTTCTCTCAAGGTTTTTTGAAGTGAAAACTTCTTTAGCGGCATTGCGCACTTCTTTTGGAATAGTTAAAAACTTCTAAACTCGCGTCAGATCGTCAGAACGTAAGACGGCGCACTGCGCATGCGCAAATAAGACGGCGCGAGATCTTAAATAAAACGTAGATTCATTGCTGTTTTTGTATTGCATAGATACATCCAAAGAGTATAGGATGCGCAATGGATAGTACGCCACAATATACCTACCATTACATTTTCAAAGAGAGCAGAAACGTATAATATCAACAGACATTGCTCTCTTTGTTCCATCTTGATAATAAGCTTTATGTAGACGAGCAATGTTCGATGTACAGATATGAAGACGCTCCTGGCCGTCACGTGGTTTTACTTTAGCGAGTTTTTGTCAAGCCAAACGCAGGTTATTGATATGAAAATAATATTTGTGCATAAATGATACTTAGTACTTTCATAGTGAAATTAAAGCAATTCGTGCGAAATTGTTCCCAACCATGCCAAATTATCAAAAGTGCACAACGTTAATATCCAAGTTTTCACTTCTGCCGGCACTCCCGGAGTGCAACCCGTTTTTTTCACAGCACTTGCCCTGTGCTTGGGTTAAATACATTTAATGAATTTATGTATATTATTAATTTATATATATTATTTAATCATGTTTTCTCATAGTCGAACGGGATAAAAAGTATCCTATGTCCGTCTCCTGGTTCTTACCACCTGGCCTATCAATTTTCAGCCATATTGGTTCAGCCGTCCTTGAGTGTAACTAACACGACTTTTTAAATGTATAATATTAAACATCTATAAGGAATTAAAAAGGTGTTTACAATGTGAGTGAAACTGCGGACAGAGGGTAGTTATAAAAATATTGACGCGTCTATATCATATTAACGCTAAGAACTGACGTCGCGATTTTCAATCGCGCCCGCAGCGGTCGCGGTTCTGCAATTTATTTCAAAACTCACGAGACGGGTAATTTTTGCGGTCCCGCAGCCGCTGCGGTTGAGATTATCGCCCGCAAACTTGGAGGTTGATTATCGCGCGGGCCGCGGTTGCAATTAAATAATCAGAATAAAATAAACAAATAGTGTCAAATGATCGCTCCCAAGAGACCGCAAAGCCCGCGGTCGCAACCCTCTGAGGCGGCGGCAGAAGATCGCCGCCCGCACGATTAACGGACAGATGACCGCTCGCGGGAACCACAAACAACCGCAGGCACTGCGGGCGAAAATCGCGTCGTGAAATGTGAACTTAAGTTTTGCATACAAATCTACATTCTACGGGATCTGCGGGCCCGCAAACGCGGCGGGCGCGGGTAGAAACCGCGCCATGAGTTCTCAGTCTAAGTCTACCGCAGGATCGGAACAAGAAGACTGAGAAGATTCGGCAAGAAACTCAGCGGGCTTGTCATATTTTTTCATTTTAAATATGTATACAATAATTAAAGTGATGTAACATTATATATTTACGAGATTGGCATAATGAGCAATTAATCCCAAGCGGTCTTATCATCTACATCAGTCTTTCCCAAAGTGGGTGATAATGCCCCCTTGTGGGCGCTGGACGTCTCGAGGGGGGCGGCAAGAGGCTCCGAAAATGAAAGTGGCGATGGGTGACTTGAAACTCAAACTACTTCACATTTTAAAACTCACTGAAATTAAAATCTTCAGGCTACACAACAACCATATTCATATACTATTGTAGAAATATAACTTATATGATAAAATAGGATAATGGTTTTGTGTAAGACACGCTTGACATTGTCAAATAGCATTATTATTACTCTCTCTGCTAAGAAAAGACTCGTTTAGAATATAGTTTTAATTAAATTCTAAGCGAGACTTACGCGTTATTGAGGTTTTTAAGATAAAAAAGTAGGGGGCGCTAGAAGCTTACTGACTTTTAAAATGGGCGTTAGACGAAAAGAGTTTGGGAACCTCTGATCTACATATTCAGCAATGTTATATAATATTTTCATTTAATTTACATTTAACACATTTTTTAAATTTATTATTAATTGGAAATTCTTTTATATAATTAGGAAGTTTATTGTAAAACTGTTTTTTTATTTTATTGTAGAACTAGTTTAGTGAATGGCTTACTTTGTAAAGACGAGACACCCGTAGCCGCGTAAGAAACAACTATGGTTAACCACCATAGACGTTATACCTAAGCATGATGTGTAAGCTTTGGGTTAAGCGTTATTGTCCTGTGGCCGGAACTTAGGCCAATTGTGTAAGTCTACCGCCTACCCTACCCTCCGGCCGGGCACAGTCTTTTTTTTATGATATTGGAAAGCAAACAAGCAGACGGATTTCTTGATGGTGAGAAATTCACGCCGCTTAGAGACACCAACGGTGGCAATGGTGCGTTGCCAACCTTAGGCCGGGATGTTAGGCCTCATGCAAAAGTAAGTTTACTACTTATCTTACCGTCTGAACCAGAACACGTCAACGGCAAGCATTGATAACGTCAATGCTTGCCGTTGACGTGTTCTGGTCAGCAGGGATATTCAGCGGGTCCCAGGGATGTCTGGGCGGCAGGAATAGATAAGGCGGTGGTACCAATCCGGGCAAGTCGCTGTGAAACTTTACCACCTAGTAAGATGTCACGGTGTTTGTGATGGTAAGCCAATGCTTGCCTTTTACGAGCAGCCTGGCAGGAAGGCAGATGGTCTATTCTGCAAAGGATCCTTGACCAACACTGTCATTCTTCTGGGTAATGAGGGTCATAACGTTTATAACCAATGCTCACCATTTACGAGCTGCTAGTCAAGCCGACCTCTAAGGTACTCATAATTCTACACAGGAGACCCAGCACAAATCGAGAAAATTATCAAAAGACATTACACACAAAAATAGGAGTCGGATCTCCTCCTGTTTTTGAAAGTCGATTGCAAAAAAATAAAAGAGGCAACGTCAAAAATTAAGTCAATATTTAGTTCAACTCGACTAATTTGAAATACCATACAATACAAATAAAGAGTTTCTAAAATTAATACAGAAATGGCGGAGAATTCGATTAATACTCATAAAAAATAGGAGTCGCACTAAACACCTCCTCCTGTTTTTGAAAGTCGATTGCAACTAAAAAAAGCACATTAAAAATTAAAAATAATGAGTCAATATTAAGTTTAACTCAAGTAATTTGAAACACCAGATAAATCCGCAGTGTCAAATGTCAATTAAAATTTAAATGAAAGTCAAATTCAGAGATCGAGTACAATTTATTGAGTCAAAGGGCAAGTTAATTGAGTGATCCTCTAAAATAGCTCTTAACATTTTTGCGTCATCAGAGCATTTCTTTTTCAAATTTAAATTAAACAAGGCTTGATATTAACGAGTTTGGTATTGAGTTGCAAAGGATATTTAGAGATTCTCTAAAGCCTTCCAATTATAGAAATAAAGAGATAATTACACTAATCGGAATTGTTAAAGAAAGAAATTAACAGGATTCGAACTTGCTCTATTTCGTCTGTCACTGACGAATGCTTCAAAGTCTAGTCATTTGAGCTAACGAGGATTCAAACTAAGTTGTGATTTATTTTTCCTTTCTCTTCAATACCGTCGATAGTTATACCCCAAATCTACACAGTATATAAGTTATATTATTAATTTTAATGTAACATAGCCAAATATAACATTTTATAATTGCCATAATTTTCGATTTACATTCGTCAGCAAGAGACCGATGTGTGCAGGTTCATGGATATGTTACAGTTTCAGTGTTCGCATATGTTTTGAAGATTATACTCGAGCATGTGAGATTAAAATAAATACAAATTACACAGATTGATCTAACCCCCAAAGCAAGCAAATTATATGCTTGAGGTATGGGTGTTAGCCAAAGGCGTGAGCCAACGATAATAAAACATAGAGATTTTCACAGATAATAGAATGATAAATAACCCAGAAATCCAGATAATTAAACTTTCCCACTGGTGGTTGAGTGCTGCTATAATGACTGTGTCAGGTTCCGGTCTAGAGGGTAGGGTCCGGAGAAAGTGTTTTCTGTTGACGTGCATAATTGGTCTATGTCATCACATATCACATACAAAAAACATCATACGCGACCGTATCCTACCAGGGTCGTGAGTTCTAATTATCAGGAGACACCTCTCACATACAAAAGTTCATCACACAAACATCTGCCTCGATAGGTAATCGAATCGGAGCCTCGCAGTTGTTCCGTGGAGTAAGGCGTGTAAGCTAACCCCTAGACCAACGATGTGGTCAAATCAAATTATGGTAGGTAAATTATGTCAGAAAAACATGAAAATCGGGACAAATACATTTGAATTGTCAGTACTACGGGAAATCTGTAGTGATACGCTCGCCGACAGCATTCGCAACAGTGAGATCAGAGAGATAGTGGAATCGCAACTTAGCGTTGGCGTAAAAAAAGGCAAGGGCGTCCTCAATTGATTCGGTATTGTGAAAAAAAAAGCAGATGAAAGATTGACAAAAAATATTTCTAATTACCTACTATGAGAATATAGGTGGTTATTACCTACAACTACCTGCATAGAACTCGGGGCGATTTATAGACATTCTACGACAAAATCGATATTGTTTGATCAGATGGTGGTATCAAAAGTCTCCAAATACCGGCATATTTGTATGAAAAAAGTAATTAACATGAAGAGAACCAGGCAGACCCGGCATGAAACTTGACGTAAAGATAAATATAAATATCCCTGGACGAGTCACACGAATTAAATCTAACCCCAAAGTAAGCAAATTATATACTTATGTTATGGGTGTTAGTCAACGATTCTAATACATAGAAATATTTAAATAGATACCAGAATAAATTTAATAAACACCCAGACCCGGAAATGCAGACATCTAAATGTTCATCACACAAATGCCTGCCCCCGTCGGGAATCGAACCCGAGCCTCGTGAGGCGTGTACGCTAGCCACTCGACCAACGAGGCAGTATGTTTCACAATATTTTTATATGTTACATTGCGAAATTTATTATTCTGCGCTAGCTCCAGCAAAATAAAACTATAAAAAGGACATTATTTGTATTACTCTAGTAGCCGGTCCAATAATTTCATAGAACTAAAAGCATAGCCTGCTGAGAGGACCACCCGCGCTCCTGGTAATGGACGGTACCATTTTCATTTCCTATATTATAGTACACAATATAGTCTACATTGTATAGCAA
>NJDC01004013.1:118324-129100 GCA_002245475.1 Calephelis virginiensis
CGCCTCTTATTACGTAATATTTATATACTCTTTGGTGGGGGTTTTGGCGCCATCGGGAGAAAAGATGATCGAAGTTTTTTCATAAGACGGTCGTATTTTTTTCACAATTATTGAATTTAGTGTAAATTATGAGTAAAATTAGTTAATTTAGGTGGGAATGAGTTTAACTGTGTTTAGTGAAAATGCAAAAATGAAATAATCATGAGGAAATCAGTGTATCGTGAATTTCCTCGCTGCCGCCGAATCTCCCAAAGTGAGCTTGTGTAAAGTGACCACCGCTTTACTCAAGACCCTGACGTGACTTTGCAAATAGTGACTAATGACTGTATAAGAAGTAATTAATACGGAAGACGTGACAGCAGAGCCTCAAGGTCTTAGCCGGCCCCAGAAAGGGACAAATTAACTAAAAAAAATTACGGAAGACGTGGCAGCATGACCTAAAGGTCTTAGCCGGCCCCAGAAAGGGGCAAATTAACTTAAAAAAAAAAGAAAGATAGAAGAAATCAAAGTGGTAAGAGTTTTGGCGCCATCGTGAATGAAGATGGTCGTAATTTTTTCACAATTATTGAATTTAGTGTAAAATAAGAGTAAAATTGGTTAATTTAGGTGGAAATTAGTTTGATTTTGTTCAGTGAAAGTGCACTAATGAAATAATCATGAAGAAATTAGTGTATCGTGAATTTCCTCACTGCCGCCAAATCTCATAAACGAGCTTGTGTAATGAAACCACCGCTTTACTCAAGACCCCGACAAGACTGTGTAAATAGTGACTAATGACTGAAATAAAGAATTAATACGGAAGACATAAATTGAAAATATATAACAAGAAAAAGATTTATTAATACGGAAGACGTGGTTGTATAGGCACAGATCCTTTGCCTTTCCCCGACTGGGATAAATTAAAAACCAATAATCAAAGTGGTAATAAAAAAGTTTTCTTCTCGAGTTTTGGCGCCATCGAGAGAAAAGATGGTCGAAGTTTTTTCATAATTATTGAATTTCGTGTTAATATTGAGTGAAATTGGTAAATTTTGGTGGCATTTTGTACAATTTTGTTCAGTAAAAGTGCACAACTGAAATAATCATAAAGAAATTAGCGTATCGTATATTTTCTCGTTGCCGCTAAATCTCGTTACATGAGCTTGTGTAAAAAGGCCACCACTTTACCCAAGAGCCTGACATGACTTATTGACGATTTACGACTGAGGACAAATTAAAATTAATTGAAATTGATATGAAATTTGATGCAAATTTCTACTTGACTAATGGCTAAATACTAACGTGAAGGCCAAAACTTAAAGAAATAAAGAAAGAAAAGTTTTCTTCTCTTTGATTCGCAAATCCATATTTGCTTATAAATGAAAGATATCAGCAGTGAGTAAGTTATTTATTCTGTGCCTTTGGTTATAAAATAAATAAAATGACGCAGCTGTTTTCTTTACTTCTTAGTGAAACTTAACGCTAATAGAGTTGCTGGATTTCCTCATCTTCAACTTGAGTATTTGTTGCAACGTCACTAATGTTTCCATCAGGATTTTAAAAGCTTTATGGTTCTTTTTCTGCAAAACATGTATTTTAACTTTTTTTATTTTAAGCAGTTTATTGTCATCTAATCTTGCTATTTTTTTGTCATTTTGTTGTAATTATTTTTAAAAGAATATCATCAAACCATTCAATCAAAATGAACATTCCGCTTAGACATACGCCTAAAATACATGTCGCTTATAGACTCCAAATATATAAATGAATTATAAATATCCCTGGTCAACTTACAAAAATTGAATCGAACCCAAAAGTAAGCAAATTATATGCTTGTTTTATGGGCGTTAGTCAACGATACGAATACATAGAAATGTTTTAATATACCAGAATAAATTTAATAAACACCCAGGTCCATAAATGCAGACATCTAAATGTTCATCACACAACTGCTTGCCCCCGCCGGGAATCGAAAACAAGCCTCGCAGTATGACGACGACCAACGAGGCGGTCAAATGTAAATATGTGCTACTATCTTTGGAATCCATAGGCAACGTCTATTTTAAAGCTGGAATGTAACGTCACTTACCTACATAAGTTTATTGGCTCTACTATGTTTAGCATATAATACGTGATGTTAATTTGAATTACCATTAAAACCGAACGATCTGCAAAACAACTTTACTTAAAAAACACTCTTGTCTATAACAACGACAGATGTTTTAGTGCAGTAAATGGTCATTTTTACTTAGACCTGGTCGTGAGATTCCAGGAACCACATATTTTCCATTAATTGGTGATGCCAGCATTGCTCAGTCTTTAGTGTTCCATGTCTGCTTACACTGGATCTGGCTGTGAGTTTCCACAATCAGCAGCAGCTCTGATGTGTCTGTAAATTATCATCTAAATGATGTTAGCATTGTCCAGTGTCCACTCACACGATTGGATCTGGCTGGGAGCTCCATAATCAGCAGCCATGTCGCTCGAGTCTGTAAACTATCAACTAAATGATCCAGCGACGTGACAAATGGAGATACCTTTATACTCGTATATTTTGTGGGGCTATGAAACTAGCGAGCTTTTTTTAAATTTATTTACTGACTAAACACATTATACAATATTAAGTTGAAGTAGCATTTATAAAACCATAAAGGTTTGTAAAGAAAAAAATGCTACTATACGTCATTTTATATCTATGTCTAGTTATTATTCATTTATTTATCTTTTTGTTTCAGTAGTTAACATTTACGTGACGAATTAATATGCTTATTTTTTATTGTCAGTGGTTATTAAGTGTACCCGTTTTTGACTTATTACTACAAATAAGAAACATGTCGTTTCTTTGTTTAAAATGATGACAACTAACAAAGACAATTTAGGTGATTTTAAACTTTAATCGTCGCGTATTATTAACATTTTTAATTATTGATACTGGATACTCACGATCTATTTTTATTTTGTCTATCGATATTTCGGCCTAGTTGCATAGGCCGTGGTCACAACGGGACTGAGTATGCCGTATCAATAATTAAAAATGTTGATATATTATATATTTAACAAGTACCTATTAAATTAGAAGTCTGTTTTACTAGGACACAATAATCGTGTAAACCAAAATAATTGAACCAGGAACAGAAAGAGCGTGGCGTTGGTGCCATCTAGAGAAGCCGCAAAACTCAACCACACAATGTTTGTCACAGTGTTATCTACTAATGGTTAAATTAGTAGTTTCCACTTTCCAATGTATAACGTTGCCCGAGATTGGATACGTGCCCGGTTGGCGATAGGCTTGTCACTTATCACACTATGGGTCTTCGGCTAGTCATGGGTGCCCTGGTTGTGCCTCTTCTTACCTCTTTGGGATTATGGGAGTGAAGAAGATGCTTCTAATGTATGTACGAAAAACAGTAGTTACGAATAATGTATTATTTAACTGGTGTTTATATGGGGCTGTACTGACCATGACGTCTTAAAGCAAAACTATTTCGTTTATTAACGGCAATTTTATTGTGTATGCTATAAAGTAGTAGGTACCTACTTATTTAGCAGTGAAAGACTATTAAGGGCACAATTCTATTATGTTAATAAGCAATTTTTGTGTATGTTGTAACCCTTTCCCTCTTGACGGTACTTAAAAGTACCTCCACGTTTTTCGTCTAATATCTGAAGAACAAAGATACGTTATGCTTATCTTAAGAACAAAAACACGCTATGTAACTTCTTCATTTTGATCACAGTTCTTAACCTACTTGTGACCTTATCTGACGTTACTTTCAAGGTCTTGGAAATGGTACTTCCAGGTATAATAAAAATCTAAAAAAAACTAAACGTTTCCTTTTACGTAGTTTATTATAAAAATAAAGTTTAAAAAGGTTATTAAAAACACTATCCCTGGGGGAAAGGGATAACATACATATCTGTGTGCATTCTCCGAAAATGACTCTAAATCTTTTGAAGATTTTATTTTTAATTTCTTAAACTTTGCCTATTAAGATTGATATAAATAAATGTAATTTCCATGATAACTCGTTTTGACATTAGAATATATTTTGTTTAACATCCGAGTGAAACACGATTTGGACTAAACCAAGAGAAAGAAATCGCTGTGTTTATGGCCTAACAAGAAACAAATGCGTGTGGACAAATGATAGTGGAACAGTTATGTTGTTTTTTCCTTGTCATATGTCATAAGCAATCCTCGTGGTGAGAGACAGTGCAGCCTACCAATTTGACGATCATTAAGTATATAATAGAAATGAACATTATTATAGACACTTTGTAATAGTATCATATTCGCTTTTTTTTTCAAGATAAAGTGTAAACTGTCCCAAAATTGCTTAAAGTGAAATACTTTTTAGGAAAAACTTAAAACTTTTTTGCTTCCTACCAACTGACAAATTAGTTTAACGATCCTTATCCAACCTGATGAAAAGTGAGGAAGGGATAAAAGTTTGAGGAATTCGAAGTCAGAAGGCCTAGCATACTCTTTTTAACCGACTGCAAAACAGGAGGATGATCTCAATTCAATTGTAAGTTTTTTTATTTATTACTAGGTGTTCTTGCGAACTCAGTTCGTTTGTATAGGAAAAATTAAAATGTTGCTATCGCCTTTGTGGTCTAGCGGTCCGGGCGTTTGACTTGACTGCATGAGGTCCCGGGTTCGAATCCCGGGTCGCCAACAAAAAGAAAATTGGATTTTTCCAATTTCTAATATAAAAATGTTGGTCGGGATTGGAAATGTGCCCGGTTGGCGATAGGCTTGCCACCTATCACATTGTGAGACTTAAGTGTCTTCGGCTAGTCGTGGGTGCCTTGGTTGTACCTCTGCCTAATTCTTCGGGGATATGGGCGTGAAGATTTTTTTTTAAATGTTGTTTTTCCCAGTTTCCACGGCGTCGAATGGGATAAAAAAGTATCATATTTCCGTCTTCGTGGGTCGAGTGTAATTTACTTTAACTAAATAAACTAAATTCAGCCGTTCTTGAGTTAGAAATAGTGTAAATAACACGATTTTATTTTATAGTCACATATAAATGTTGTATGTTTGTAACTTCTGTCAACAGCCAACCGATTTTGACGGGTTTTCTTAGAAATATAGGTCATGATTCCAAGGTGGTCCCATATTAGTTTTGTCATGATTCGACTAGTGGTTTTTGGGTTGTACTCTATGTCTATAATTTTGTCGTCAAAATTGATTAGAGATTGATGAGGGACGTTGATAAAATTTATGTAGGACCAACTATTTGATATCTTTCGAAAAAAATACTATCAAATTGCGACATCGTAATGTAATAATTGGATTTTTTCGCAACTTTGCTACGCTTATTTATTTGTGTAAAATAGTTTATATTTTTGTTTATATTACATAGGTAGCTATTTTTCAAAGCGAAGTTGTTCCCAATGAAATGGTAGAAGTCGAATTTTGCTATCGTCGATGGTTTTTGCAGTTTTACTGCGCGTTATTATTATAAAATGGTTTATTTGCTAAAGTAAACGATTTTCTTTTTTTTTACTATTCGAACGGTTAAGGCTTAAGAAAGAAAGAAAAAAAAGACAGGAAATATATTTATTTGCGGAATATGCGTGTTGAAGTTGTTACAAAATTATTTAAGCTTTCCAACATATTCTATCACATTGTGGTGTGCAAATATTTTAATATTTATAAAAGTAATTATTTAATTATGTACACAATGTTTTAATGTTCATACAACAAATAGTTTTATACTTATTACAATTTGAATTATAAATTACAAATAATTTTTAAATGTAAATAAATTTAACCCTGTCTACCGTAAACTACCACCGTTTCCAAACCTAGCCAGTCGGGAGAAGAAACGGCGAAACAAACTCCCCACTCTTGTAGGACTCTAAGTGCCTGGAAAAATATTGCCATGTTATTACAACCCAAACATCTTTAAAGGCAAAGAGAATAGGAGCCTTTCAGCTTCGTAGGTATATCCCCACATACAAAACCCCTTCTCTTTCTATCTAGTGAGATAACGATCAATAAACCACAGACTGTTATAAATTTAGTAAAAGCTATCAAAAAAGAAAAATTAAACTGAGTTAAAAATAAGGAAAAATTTAAACCCTACATTGTAGCTTCTTGACGCTCCTATCCGAGGTAGGCTAAGGCACAACTAACGGCCAATGTTAATAATGTATCTCAATCTAATGGATTTCAAGCAATCTAGATAGCTGCGTATCCGCCGGCCTATCCTATACTTCATTCCCATATTTATCCTGTGCACAGATATATTATTGGCAAGCGATAACATAAAAATTGATCAAAATATCAATCTTGGACAACGAGTTTTGGATTAGGATTGATTATTAATATTGGCCATAAATCAACCAAGATTAGTCGAAAATCTTATACAGTCGGGCACTTATACAGTCCTAGAAACTTTTTTATTAGAAAAATTAAAAAAAAAATTGACTTGCCCGATCCGGGAATCGTACCCGGAACTTTCTATACCAACACTAGACCACAGGGGCGATTATCTTTAATTACGAAATAACTGTTCAGATTTATCAATTTTAATATTTCCAAAATGGACAAACGCAACGTCCATTTTGTAAAAACTGATACAGTTAATTAAAATCCATCCGTAGTTTTGTGTAGTCGCAAACTATTCGTTTCTCCAATGGGCAACTTCCAGCGTCCGTCAGAATTAGCGTCCGGCCGTAACTATCGGACGGGGCACCCACTTCAACCATAAATTAGTTGCTACTTCACTGCTCTAAGGGTTTGTTTGTTTCCATTGTTCAATCCGTTTATAATTGGGGAAATTTATTTTAACTTTGCAAAATTATTCTGCTTCGCATATCACAAATCGTCACTCAATACTATAGTAATAAAAATGCGATGCGATGCGATGCGAATGATTGTTACGCTTTAACGACTAAACGGCTGTTATAATTTTGATCAAATTTAGATGTTAAAGATCATAGTTTAAGGACTACTTTTTGAAAATCAACCCCCCTACCCCTCAAAATAATAAATAAAGTAAACCACAAATTATAAAGTATTGTTGAAATAACATACATAACAAATTTAACATACTTTCAAAAAAGATATCTGACTCAATTAGGTATGTCAACTGTCAAGTTTTTACGTGAAACACATAAAAAGGTTTTAAAATTTAATGAAGTTGATTTGTTTTGTCTGAAAGGTAACGCTTCTTATGTGGACCAAATTAATTTCAAGATCTTACGAGTAATTTTTGAGATTTGATCTTCATCTTACAAATAATTTTCTATTTATGTTTAATTTGAATTTAATTTCTATATCGAATGTGAGAGAATTGAAGTCGATCCATTATTTTCTTTCTACTTTTGTGTAAGTAAGTAGTATTCTCACTTTTGACAATAAACTATCACAGATATTTATTATTCAAGTATACATATAAGTATCAAAGTTTTCTTAATGTTAATATAATTGACGAGAATAAATATCGGGGCAGAGGCAGATTTTTCAAATCTTGCCCTGATTCTCGTGGCCTTAGCTAGAACACTGTAATTATATACTAAAGTTTCAACTTTCGGGTTGCTGAACGACTAGATATTATGTCCGCAAAAGCGGCCCTGGAATTAACCCGCGAAACTAAAAAAAGTTTTTTTTTTAATTTTGACACTGTACGTATAGTTTTAATATATATTTAACATAAAACACATTTATCATGAAATGACAGCCAACTCCAACTTTGTCTGTATAAATAGATATTACACGAGTAAAATGGGAAACGTACACTGCGGCGTCAGATGGTACACATCATTTGAAACAAACTTTTGAATAAATAACTGTTTTTTTTTTAATATCCGGCTAATATTATATATGCGAAAGTTTTGAGTTATGTATGAGAAAGTTACATACATATTTGGATGTTTGTCGCTCGTTCACGCTCGAATGGCAGAACTGATTTGTCTGGAATTTGGAACCCAGATAGATTGTGACCTGGATTAACGTATAGGCTACGCAACGACTTCCTATGAATACGCAGGCGAAGCCGCAGGCAACAGCTAGTAACATATAATCTTGTAAGAGAAATGAACCATGAGACCATAGTTCATATTTATTTAAGTGGTGATACAAAACTCATGTTTAGACTTTCTCTGGCTGAGCACTCTGCTCGCCCACCAGCCCGGTGACGTTGTTAAAGTCAATAGACGTACACAACAGTAATAGACGTACACAACAGTACAGTCATTTCGAAATAAAAAAAAATGTTTAGACCAAAAATTTGAAACAAACCGTAGGCAAAATGGACTCAGCTATAAAGCATGGACCATAGACTTTTAATCAATCTGCACGAGCGACGCGGGACTGCAAAAATGGCGGCAGGTTAGTGCCATACGGCTTAATTAAACCATAAGGAAAATGGCCGGACCCCGTTGTGTATGCTTGTTTTTTCGACCTTTAGTATGATGCCCAAATTGATTACTTGGGAGATTTTTTGTTGTAAAGGCAAACGGATAAGTGGGTTATGAGGGTAAGTCTCCGCAACGTCAGGAGTATTTCAGATGCGTTGCCAACATCCGCAATACCTGGAGTATCACAGATACGTTCCCAAACTTTTGGAGACAAATAACCTTTTATTTTATTATTTTTTTTAACTCGTATCCCTTCAAAACGCTGCTACTAGTAATTATTTCTAAAATCTCTTCGAATACTGAGTATGCCATTTTGAACATTTGTAGGTAATTTTCAGTAGGTTAAGATCATTGAATGTGGGAATGCGAATGGGTGACCAAGTGGTGAACTGCCTGCTTTATGCAGATGATGCTGTACTTTTGGGCTCTACACCATCTGAGCTGCAAACACTGGTCACAGTTATGGAAGGAGATTGTAAAGAAAGAGGCTTACATTTGAATGCGTGTTTGTATGAAAAGGGTAATTAATGTGAAGGAAGCAAGGCAGGTTTGTCAGAATTGTGAGGTCTAGCACTCGATACTCTCTGCCTACCTCGTATGGGACTTGGCGTGAAGATATGTATGTATGTAATTTCCGTACTATTTTAAATGTTTAGTACTGTGTAAAAATAAATGTCTTCGGAATTGCAAGATAGCTAGATAATGGATTCTAATGTATTTGTTATTATAATTACTTTTAAATATTATAGCCGACGTAGTTTTTGTAAGTATTGTTTTTTGATTTCGTTAACATCCAGTATCTTAGTTAAGTGTCAGAGATTGATTTGGGAAATTTGACTGCCGTTTGTACATATTGTAAAAGTAATCTTTACATCTGTATCCCCAGAGAGACCGACACCTATCACCAACCGAACATTTCTTCAACTCCGAGCAAGTAGGAAGATTGTTTTTACTAGAAAATTAAAAAAAAAAGATGTGAAGAAATAAGTATCGCTTACCAAAGTTGGCATAAATCCTCATTAGGTTTAAAGTTGGTATTAAATTGAAAATTTAAGTCTAGAATATTACGTTACGTTATCGTTAAGCAGTTCTGCAGTTCGTAGACAAAGAAACAACTACCACCAAGCGTAGCGTTGTAGCACACATAGGCTTGCAGGCCTGCGGAGGAGGGGGGCGAGCTTTCCATCTAGCCTTACCCGGTTGCGGCAGGTACGGGGCTACCTGTCGCCACTGGAACCCCCAACGTTGACACCACGCAAGCTGTGTCTCCGTGCGCCACTTCTGACGATATGCGGCCCCCTGTTGGAAGGGGCTGCCTGATGGGAATCGTCAGATGCAGCGCCGCCGGGGCAGTGGAAGTTTGCGAAAGCGTTCCCACAGCCCCGGTACCTAATAAAGGGGGGACACCGTGTGGTTTTAGTGAGAAGGAGTCTCACATAAACCGCCACTTCCCCCGAAAATGGCGGGTATCCATGATGGATTTCCACAAGTTAAAAAAAATGGTGGTTGCAATGTCCATAGCTCACTAGACTCTAAATCTCAACCATAAGTGTCTGTCACGACCTGTACCCTTCATAGTGCCACCAAGTTATAAGAATTAAACCTCTATTTCGTTTAATGTTATTCCGCTAACAGTTTCTGAAGAGAACCCTTTCTTCAAAAACGGACAGCGGAGCCGAAAATGGAAATTCTGTGGTCTAGTGGTCCAGTTGTTGGGTTAGAGTTCATGTGTTCCCGGGTTCGATCCCTGGGTCGGGCAACAAAAAGAAAATGTGACTTTCCCATTATTTTATTATAAAAAAATGTTGTCCAGATTGGATATTATGTGCCTGGTTCGCGATAACCTTGCCACCTGTCACATTGTAGGACTTAGTGTCTTCGACTAGTCGTTGGTGGTTGTGGCTTTGCCTACCGCTTCGGAGATATGGGCGTGAAGATACCACTTATTTTTTTTTATCTTATTACTATAATCACTATTTTCTAAGTAAAATTGTCAAACTAAATTGCAGTCTGCCAGCTCGCACTTTAGCGAGGTCTAATGAAGCCTATAATGTTAATAAAGGTTGAAAAAAATATTGATATTGGCTGTAACTGTTGCATACTGTAACATAACTGATAAATTTTAATTCTCATTTTCAATAACAAAACATTTATAAAATTTTAGTTATGAAGAAAAGCATGTTTCTGATAATTAGGAGTTTTTAAAAATTTGGAATGTAGGTGTGTATTTGTTAAGTATGCGAAAGAAAATGTGACTTAAAAAACATAACAAAGGCACAAACATTGCTAAATAACTATGATAACAATGTACCTATGACTGTTAAAAGAAATATTATAAGATATTTATATTTTGTTTTCTATACAATCCACTTAAACCAATTGCCTAGCTCTATACAAAATAAATAATTAAGCTTAGTAAAACTG
>NJDC01004013.1:130274-141609 GCA_002245475.1 Calephelis virginiensis
ATGGATTTCCACACGTAAAAAAAAATGGTGGTTGCAATGTCCATAGCTCACTAGACTCTAAATCTCAATCATAAGTGTCTGTCACGACCTCTACCCGTCATAGTGCCACCAAGTTATCAGAACTAAACCTCTATTTCGTTAAATGTTATTCCGCTAACAGTTTCTGAAGAGAACCCTTTCTTCAAAAATGGACAGCGGAGCCGAAAATGGAAATTATGTGATCTAGCGGCCCAGTTGTTGGGTTAGAGTTCATGTGTTCCCGGGTTCGATCCCTGGGTCGGGCAACAAAAAGAAAATGAAACTTTCCCATTATTTTATTATAAAAAATGTTGTCCAGATTGGATATTATGTGCCTGGTTGGCGATAACCTTGCCACCTGTCACATTGTGGGACTTAGTGTCTTCGGCTAGTCGTTGGTGATTGTGGCTCTGCCTACCTGTTCGGAGATATGGGCGTGAAGATACCACTTATTTTTTTATTATCTTATTGCTATAATCAATATTTTCTAAGTAAAATTGTCAAGCTAAATTGCAGTCTGCCAGCTCGCACTTTAACGAGGTCTAATGAAGCCTATAATGTTAATAAAGGTTGAAAAAAATATTGATATTGGCTGTAACTGTTGCATACTGTAACATAAGTGATAAATTTTAATTCTCATTTTCAATAACAAAACATTTATAAAATTTTAGTTATGAAGAAAAGCATGTTTCTGATAATTAGGAGTTTTTAAAAATTTGGAATCTAGGTATGTATTTGTTAAGTATGCGAAAGAAAATGTGACTTAAAAAACATAATAAAGGCACAAACATTGCTAAATAACTATGATAACAATGTACCTATGACTGTGAAAAGAAATATTATAAGATATTTATATTTTGTTTTCTATACAATCCACTTAAACCAATTGCCTAGCTCTATACAAAATAAATAATTAAGCTTAGTAAAACTGCAATATAGTGTCCGACCGAATGTTCGGTTTCGGTTTCGTTTTCGGTTGAGTTTCGGCATAAACACAAGTTTCGGTTTAGTTTCGTTTTCGGTGACGAACATACCGAAACTACGACCGAAACCGAATGTGCATTCGGGAGTTTTCGTGCTGTGATCGGGATGCACACGATAAATCTACTTGTCACTTAATAGAAACCTCAGGTGCAGAGAACAGTGTTTTTTTATCACAAGTTAAGCAAACCGTTCAAGCTACCTAACAAGTGCTGAGCCTAGGTTACATTGAAAAAGGTGGCACTGAAATTCTTGTCAGCTCCACCAACGAGTGTTTCCAGTGAATAATTATTAGTGCTGATTAATTAAATTATTCGGAGAGAAGAAGCTAACTGCTAGGCGAAAATGTTGATGTTATTGTTTCTTACCTATAACATAAAATTGTTTAATTATGAATACTAATAAGTGAGAATAAGAAATAACGAGTACCGATAATGACGGATTAGTTAACTATTACAGATTAATTAAAGTTATTAGTTACTAATAATTTCATGTAAGTACATCTGTAATCGTTATTTCTTATTCATTAATAATATTTAAGTAATTACTTCACTAGTCGTCGCGTCTTGTTCTGAATTCTTGTGATTACGATTATAGTTTATAATTAATTAATAGTATAATCTAGTCGTTTCTCTTTTGTTTTTTTAAATTTTTTTACTGAAGTGTCATACAAAGTATCAAATTGAGTTAATATATAATAAGTTTAAGTTTGTTTGTCCTAAAGATAAAAGTGATTTATTTTTGTTTAATTGTTTATTAGTTAAATGTTAAGTAACTACCTAGACCTATTGTGATTGTGATATTAGTAACACCTGAAATGATTCCCTTAAGTACATAATCTTATGTTTAATAATAGAAGAGTCTATTTACTCAAATTCTAAGTATTTTTGAGGCGCAACTGTGCAACTAATATTTTTTCCTAAATAAGGGTTGCTTGCTATATTGTTTATTAATAAATAAAAACGTCGAATACTGCTTATCTTTGTGATTAAAAGAGAAAACAATAGACTGACTGATTATAATAACGTTTTCTTTATTTTTCCCTCAAAATATTATCCTTGTAAGAAAGTTTCGGTTTCGGTTTCGGTCATAAAACTAGTTTTGGTCGGACACTACTGCAATCTAAATAATGCTTTCTTTTTCGCAAAATGCAGAATCACTATTCTTCAAAAGAATTATGAAAACCGGTTGGTCACTAGCCAATTAATTGGGCAACAAAAATACAAAAAAAAATTAAAGTCGAATTGAAAACGGAGAGGGTTTCAATTCGAGTTTATTTTTTTTGGAGTCGGTTAAAAAAAACTAATTGGTAGTCGGTACAATTAACAGGCCGTTTGCGTTAAGAAAATAGTAAAGTCAGGTATGTAGCAAAGCTGACC
Source organism: Calephelis virginiensis (assembly GCA_002245475.1). Lineage (NCBI taxonomy): Eukaryota > Metazoa > Arthropoda > Insecta > Lepidoptera > Riodinidae > Calephelis > Calephelis virginiensis. The sequence goes on from NJDC01004013.1 coordinate 132,653, forward strand.
AATTAATCCACAAATGTGTTACCAAGTGTTTATCCGGCTATACCTAGTCGGTTAATGTAGGTAGGTATAAAAGAATATGGAAACGAAACATTTAAAATGTAAAGCACAACCTTACTAATATTTCCATAAGAATCCAATAAAGGAAGTGAAACTAGGGTTAGAGACTCTATATATTTAAAAGCAATTCCAAAACCATGTCCAATCTAGACTCCGTTTTCCCGGTCCGTATTCAAAACAATCCGCCGGCAAATAACCGATTCAGCGTCCCGTGGGTGTCGTTTAGTTCCCGGTTTACTTTTTCACATTATTCCGGGTTAGCTCCGCATACAATATCCATTACCTAAGTGTTTATACTTATAACTATGTGCATATTATACACGAACAGTTATACGCGACTTCATCCGGTTAAATCGCGGTTTTTAACCGGTTTCTAAAAGAAAGACCATGCTCTGAAGCGACAACAACTCTACAACTACAACTATAACATGTTTTTAAGTGTTTTTCTTTGCTCGAGGCCTAACATCTCGGCCTCAGGTAGGCAACCCACCTTTTCCACCTTTGGTGTCTCTAGGCGGCGTGAATTTCTTACCATCAGGAAATCCATCTGCTTGTTTGCCTTCCAATATAATAAAAAAAACTGGATGAACAAATTTAGATGTTTTTTTCTGAAATATAAGTAACTGCGTATTTTGTTGTTGGTTGTGCTTTTAGCAGGAATGGAAGGTACACCGCGGATGTAGAGAGGAGAGTGAGTGCAGGGAATAGTGTGAATGGAGCGTTGGGTAAGCAATTCCAAAGCGAGGTTTTGAGTCAAAAAGCTAGACTCGCTTTGCATAATTCTGTGCTTATTCCAACGTTAATGTATGGAAGCGAGAGTTGGGTATGTCAGAAAGAGCATGAAAGTAGGATAAATGCGGTCGAAATGAGAGCACTACGGAAAATCTATGGTGTAACGCTCGCTGACCGCATTCGCAACAGTAAAATCCGAGAAAGAGTGGGATTGAAAGAAAGTGTTGGTGTTAAAATGCGAAAGGGCATGCTCTGCTGGTTCGGTCATGTGGAAAGAATGACTGATGAAAGATTGACAAAACAGATATACGATGCGAATGTGGATGGATGTAGGTACCCGGGGAGACCAAGGTTGACATTTCACGATCAGATCAATCGGATATTATCCGAGATAATAGAGGATAATAGAGGATAATAGTGGTGTCAAGAGTCTCCGAAACCGGCGTGTTTGTATGAAAAGGGTTATGAATGTGAAGGAAGCAAGACAGGTTTGTTAGGATCGTGAGGTCTGGCACTCGATACTCTCTGCCTACCCCGTAAGGGACTTGGGGTGAAGATATGTGTGTGTATGTATTTTAACTAGGCTATTTAATAGGCTATTCACTTAGAAATTTTATTGTTAATTTTTTCATTGAAAATACTTATTTTTATTTTTTTGAAAATACCGAAACAGTGTTCTATTTGATAGCGACATAAAATAAAAAAAAACCTTACCAAGCGAATCAACGATTTATTTTATTTATATATTTTTAACCCGTGACCGAAAAAGTGGGGTGCTATATATTCGATGTGATTGTAGGTGTATGTCTGTGGCTATGTAACTAGTAATACCTATCTCGATTAGATTATTTTTGAAAGCAGATGAGATCGAGATAATTCTTAGCTAAAACATGTGGCTTAGCTACCACCCACCACTATGTTAACAGAAAAAAATAACAAACGAACAAACCAGTAAATCAATATCAAAAAAATCAAAAAAAATCATAATCAATATCAAAAAAATGAAAAATATAAACAAGAACACTGTATTAAAATAAACACTAAAAATAAAGTCTTTAAAAAGTCTGCATTTATAAAAAAGAGTTTCTGCCGGATAAACGTAAAAGATAGATGGGCGTGGGATAGGCTCGTCGGCGCGCTCGTTCGGCGGTTGGGCTAGCGGGACCCTTTGGCACCTTCCCTCAGCAGCCAGAAGCAGCAGTAGAAGTGGGCAGCTGGGAAGGCGGCCAGAGAAGAACACCGGCGGGCAGCCACCGCCGGTCTAGGGTCCTCCCACCACCGAGCAGCAGGCACCAGTCAGCAAGCAGCAGTCATAGTAGGACGTTCCGTCGACTTATAGAATTAGAATTTTTGAACAGTAGGTTCTGTAGCAGAATGTGATGTAAGCAGACTGTTTGGAATAGAAGTAGAAAGCAGACTGTGGCAGACTGCTCTGAATAAAAAGTCAAATATGAATTTTTGTTCTACTTTTTAAAATTTAGATGGAACTCAATACATTTTTTTAAATACCGGCCAGTGTAGTTACCAACAGCTACAAAAGCCAGCTTAGAAAATAATATTACAAACACTTTATACGGATATATTTGAATATCAATATTTTTATTTAAAACTAGCTGCACTTACCGACGAACTTCATTTTACACATTCTGCTTGTGTACAATTTAAATGTTTTTTCTAGTTTTCTCGCAGTCGAAGTAGTCAAAAACAATGGCAATTTTTATTAGAAAATTGAAGAAACACATTTGCATTTTATTTGCTCACCGACTCGAAAATCTAACCCGGGACCTCGGAAAGTTAAGTCCGACCTCGCACCGCTAGACTACTGAGGCGAACTCATATATAAACATATGAGGCCAGTGAGATAAAAACTAAGATATCACCGTCAGAAATTGAATTTGTTCACCTCATATGTTGCTACTGAAATACTTTACATCGGTTCAATTATTGAATAAAAAAAAACTCCAATAGTAAGTTTCCTATCTGGTGATTGAGAATGTGTTGACAAGAAAAATATTTATCTTAATTCAACACATATTTAATTAATACACTTGCTGCTATAATAGTAAGACAACTTCATAAAATGTTTTATGATTTCTAAGTTTTTAAGTAAACACTTAAAAAATAAGGAAAATTTAACGCCATTCTTTATGGCAAAATGAAGCGAACAAGCACAAGACTCCTCTGATGGAAACAGACCTTTCCTCGTCTCTTACGAGCTGCCGGACAAGACGGCAGACGGCATTTTCTACACAGAGGACCTGCACAAACACGGGGTCAACATTGCATACATTACATAATTCTTAGTAATTTTATGGCATTATCCATGCAAGTAGGTGTCAAACCTTCCATCAAAATCTGTAGCTGACAGGCCATAACTATTTTTTTTTAAATTAGCAAGCTATTTCAAAAAGTGGGGAACTATCCCGTCTTCTCTATTTCTTTATAGGGCAGGGTCCTCCAAGCCGAAACACTCCCGTGGCAAACACTTCCGGTATGGCGATATCAACAAGTAACACGGAGTTACTATTCTAGACGACTAGCTAAATTCTACTATCTAATTTTGTTCGCTGTGTTACTGACAAAAAAAATTGACTCTCACAATTTGCCAAGCTACTTAGTAGGATAGCAGTGATAGTAGCTATCTATGCACATTATTTGTTGTCATCCTGGGTTACTTCAGATCCCAAATTTGTGATAGATATTAGGTGATGATATTTCTGTAATAATATCTAACCGTATTGGTAGTAATTTTGTTGCGGTCTCGCTAAACTAATTTTAAGTTATCGCTGTCTTCTTTCAATGAAAGTAAGAGAAAAAGACAAAACACTTTTAGTGCTGTCAAATTAAACCATACACGTAATTTCTAGAGACGTTTAATCTATCATTCGGACCATCACAATTTGACATGTCCGGACTAATCTGACATGTCTAAAACGTTCTATCTCTTTTGTTTTTGTTTCATTTGAAAAAGATAGCATGCATCTAATATAAGTTTATTTTGTGATCATCAGAATTACCACCATTATCTGTTTTAAAGATAGTACGTATACAAATAGAGTACATGTATTAAAATATATAAGCGAAAATGACTCTTACTGCAATACAAAACAAGTGTTTTTCGAGTACATCAACCTTCAAACAGATTACGCTCTGTATCAAAAGCCGTAAGGTATTACAACTCCTTTGAAATCCATCCGGCTCCACATTAACATCGTTTGTGGCTATTTGAATCTCAAAGATTTTGAATTTAAGTTTCACTGTGCCTCAGGCTTTTGGATCTGTTACGAGAAATTTTCAAAAATATCGTCTTCTTTTACTGCTAGTTTCCTTAGAAGCTTAAATATAAAATCGGTGGTATATTACAGATATGACCAGCTTACATATCACTTTTATGATACAAATACATTGTACTTAGTATATATGTACACTAATCTAGAAATACCCGCACATTGAATAAGCTTTCCGTACTTTGTATGTATGTTTTAATCTTTTTTTATCCCGATATCTAAATTAAGTCTCCCTAGAGGATAAAAATGTACATATGAAGGTGTATCCGCGGATATTAGCTAGTAGTATATCTAACACTAAATGTATCAGTCTTGAGGACGGTTCACTAGGCGATACTATTACAAATATCAAAATACTTGTCTAGTTTTCTATCATGCAGCTTTTAAGAGGTAGGCGTTGTGATTGAAGCGTCAAAATTTGTATGTAAAAGAAGTCAAATAAATGCATGCATGCAATATAAAACGCAATCAAACTCAAACCTACCTTTACAACTGTACGAAACATAAATAACTTAAAGAACCTCATGGGATAAGGTTTTTATGGCGCATGAATCGCAAAGTTCAAGGTACACTTTTGATTCATCTTTTCGGAGAACAAAGACTAAACTAGTCTACCACCTAGTCAGATGTCACGGTATTAGTGACGGTAGGCCTATGCTCGCCTTTTACAAGCTGCCTGGCAGCTGTTCAAAATATTTGGTTCAATAAACCATGTAAACATTTTAATGTTCGTACCAACACACACAGCCGAGCATAAAATGTAGTTGTAAAAAAGGCGGAGTCAATTTGGTTAAATGAGGAATCACGTCATTGGTTTACACTGTAAACTGTAAATGTAAGCTTTACAGTTAGGGATAATTTGAAAATTCATCTCAAGGTCCTATATTCCAAACTATCTTTTTCTACTGGACCAAAAACTAGGGATTAAATGGAGGTGCCAATGAAACCCATCGCAAGTATTTAAATCAGCCAAGAAAACTTCAATCTCTAAAGCGATACTCCTCACATACCCATAACGATAACAGTTCTCAAAATATTAATTGTCCACATACAGTACATCCAAGAGTTACAAATCTTACAGACGTCCAGTTTCCAGAATGTGAAATGGCAGTTTTGAAGAAAGGCCTAAAGTATAACCCAGTTTCAAAACTGACTCAAAAATTGTTGGAAAATATGGCAGTTGATGCAGAGACAGCGATTGTTTTAAATAAAAAGGAAGATATCATTAAAAACGTTTTGGCTTTTGGCTATATTTGGTCCCTACATAGGCATTCCGGAAGTCACCGCCAACCGTCTGCAGAGATATGCTATTTTTCTATCGACATACAATAATACGTTAAAAATATTTTTTGTACTAAGATATTTATGACCAATCTCTGTTGAGATTGGCCTCAAAAGGAATTTTTTCCCTTGCGTTTATCAGGTCCACTTTTAAAGAAAAGATAAACTGCCTACTGCCAGTAAGTGCTGATTTAATAATATCGTGACTATACTAACTAAGGGGTAGAGTTCTGTAACGTCTTGCCGGGGACTTAACATCCTCACCAATTTATGTATTCTGTCGATTGCCGTTTGAGGTAGCTGGTACACTTATGAATCTGGCATTCATCCCTACTATGCAATGCAGCAATAACATATCTGGTGTTTATAGCCGATAGTCAGTTTTTCAACAGAAAATACAGCTTTTAATATAAAATATAAAACAACAACAATTAATTAAATTCCGTTTAGATTTTTTTTCAGACAAGTTTAAAAACCCAAACCGACAAGATTATGGAAAGTATTCACAAAAAGAAGAATAGAGATAATGTGGACAAATTAAATCAAAAAGGTAACGAGTTTAATTTGCTTCAGAAAGAATATCACAATCGAGAGAAATTGGAAGAGTTAATTAATATTGCAGAAGGCCACTATAAAGATCAAGAAGAAATAGTAATTAATCATGGTAGAAGAAAAATCAGGCTACACAGGAGATGGATAAAATAACGCAATGGAGCAAAGAAGATCACATTGGACGCGATGTAGAAGAAAACTTTAGTATGCCACAATAATCAGGGCAAACAGAAGAGAAAATTGAAGAAAATCATAGCGCTATAAAAAGAAAGGATCAAATTAAATAAAATATGGATGATAACAATTTAAGCATAGTAAGCAGTACCTTTCAGATTTCAGTTAACCTTTCAGAAATCGGGGATAGCTAATCGGCTGTTTGACTAAAAATATCAAAACTTTTACTTTTCAGGACACTAGGCCTAATTATTAAACTAATACTTATTTACTACTAAGGGTAATTTGACTAATATGAAAAGTAATAAGTGTAGGTATGACAATAAATGATAAAAAATATGTAGTAGGAGTACGTAAATACATTTAGGTAAACGAAAGACTGATTTAATAGATCCTATCTTAATAAAAAAATGCAAACAAAAATGTTTTTTTTTTAATTTGAGCATTATAGTTTTATATAAAATTATTACGTTTAAAATAGACCTTTTTTGTATTTTCTATTAAGGTTTTTTTTATTTTTTTAAATAAATATGAATTAAGATTTTGTTAATTTAAAGATGCTTTCATTTCTCCAAACAAAACGTATCAACTAAAATCCTTCTAGTTAACTAATTCTTTCTATTATACGTTTAGTGTTGTATTAACATACACTTGTATCAATAAATACTCTAATGTTTTAAAAATGTATCAAAATTGACAACAGTTTGTATTAATATTAAGCGTTTTAGCTCAATAGGATCAGCATCATAGGTGTATAATGACAAAAATTAAATTTCGACAACCAAAATCCAAACTCTTAAAATAAATTAAAATTTTTAAAATTTTAATATTAACAGTATTTGCTTTACAACTTTTTTTTCACTGACGGTGCAGAATTATATCGATTTATCAAGTTTCAAGAGTTTAGTTCTCAGTGTTTTGTAAAAAAAAGTGACTGTGACGTCCGTACACGGATAAACAGACAGATATGACGTATCTTAAAGGGTTTAGTTGTTCGCCATTAGGCTACGGAACCCTTAAAGTTTGGGTTAAAAGGTTCATTAGAAATTTAATAAAATCAAAGAAAAACACGAAGAATACGCTCTTTTATTCATGAATTCTTGTTAAATTAAGATGAATTTAAGCTTCAGACTTCGTTTTTGGAACCTCAAGCGACATCTGCAGTTAGTACATACTGTCCAATTGAAATAAGAATTTTACCCTTATCCACGCGAAGATTCCAGATTTAATTTTTATGTGTTGTTAACTTTCAAGGTACAACATTCACCAGGTTTGCCCATTTGATTGTTACTAGTTGACCGCGACACTTCGTATAGGTGGTGAAATGACTTTTCGTTGCTACGAATTGAACGAAAGAGTTTCTTTGCAATAAACGGAAGCAAATTTAAATCGTTACCTTTTTGGTTTAATTTGTCCACATTATCTCTATTCTTCTTTTTGTGAATACTTTCCATAATCTTGTCGGTTTGGGTTTTTAAACTTGTCTGAAAAAAAAAATAAACGGAACTTAATTCATTGTTTTTGTTTTATATTTTTATATTAAAAGCTGTATTTTCTGTTGAAAAACTGACTATCGGCTATAAACACCAGATATATTATTGCTGCATTGCATGGTAGGGATGAATGCCAGATTCATAAGTGTACCAGCTACCTCAAACGGCAATCGACAGAATACATAATTTGGTGAGGGTGTCAAGTCCCCGGCAAGACGTTACAGAACTCTACCCCTTCGTTAATAGTCACGATATTATTAAATCAGCACTTACTGGCAGTAGGCAGTTTATCTTTTCTTTAAAAGTGGACCTGATAAACGCAAGGGAAAAAAATTCCTTTAGAGGCCAATCTCAACAGAGATTGGTCATAAATATCTTAGTACAAAAAAATATTTTTAACGTATTTATTATTAAAATTATAGTGTTATCATTAAATATACCTATATAATAAAATAACACCACTAGAATCTGGTATTCTTAAACAAAAACTAAAGTATTGTCTATCAAACCTAAAAATCATTGGTAAATAAGTTACATAGTCGGGTAAAATTATGTAAGTCGATATAGTTATAACTAATACTAGCGGCCCGGTACGTACGTCGATGCGTATATAACCGCATGAATGACAAAACACAACACAACCAAAAAAAATACAACGAACAACCAGAGCGCCCATGACTATCCAAAAACACTAAGTCGTACAATGTGATTACAGATGGCAAGCCTGTCGCCAACCAGCCATATATCCAATCTCGGGCAACATTGTTTTTATTAAATAGAAAATTTAATAGAAAATCCAAACAGTACTTTTGTTTTTTATTGTCCGACCCAGGAATCAAACCCTAGACCTTATTATTTTCAATAGAAAATATACGTCTTCAATTCATCAGGAGACATCATCAGGAGAATTTCCCAGAGAGAAAAATTCAAAGAAATTATTATTGCATCATTTTTAATAAGTATATTTACGCCTACATCCCCGACGAGGTTGGCAGACGCACCACTAGGGCATCCTTGACTTGCTGAAGATTTTTTATTGCCCGACCCGGGAATCGAACCCAGGACTTCAAGAAGTCAAATCCGACAACGGACCGTTAGACCACAGATTCGACTATATTGTAATTTTAACGACTCAGTAAATTCAGGGATTTAATCGTTGGTAGTATTTTACATGCTTTAATTTTATGACAATAAATAACTTACATTCGACAAATAGTGCTAGTTAAAACACGTCTGAGTTTTGTATATAAGCTAAATATTCTTCAGTTTATTTTAATATACCGCTAAAAATGGTTAAAGTTATATTTTTATTTATCGCTATCAACATTCTTTATTTTACTTATGGCAAAAAACTTGAAAATGATAAAATTTGGCAAGCTGT
>NJDC01004013.1:161470-176652 GCA_002245475.1 Calephelis virginiensis
AAAATAAATTGTTATCTTTAGATATGACAATAGATTTATGTGAACGTTTATTAATTGTTGTGTCAATTGTCGTAATTAAATAAGTTGTGTAAGTTTAGCGGACAGTAGTTGTCGGCTCAGTTAGTGACTAATAAATTTACAGTAACAATGCGGTATTAACATTGATGACGTTAACTTGGATATTTTTTAAGGTCACATTGAAGGACAATACGCTAAAAAACATAAACATCTTGTCTCTCTCTCCGAGCAACAAGCCCTTGACTGTGATTCATCAGACTTCGGTTGCGATGGTGGATTCATTGACATAGCAGTGGAGTAAGTTTTTTTATATGTAATTGCAGTTAAGTGTGACAGCGTGCCAGCGGGCAGGCGGTAATTGATTCTCAGAAATTTGGCATGCTGCAGGGTGTTCTAGATGTTTTGTTTTATTTAAAACAACGGTTATGTTATTTTCCTAATTATTCCAGGTAGTTAGTAATTGATTAGTTGCGTAACGCACATAGAGAAAAATATATTTCGTAACGGTTTCGAGCAAATTGGCGGTTTCGTTCTTCTTAAAAAAAGTTATAGTCTATACAACACACAAATTTCTACTACAGCATCTACCTAATTGTTTGTGATACCTACTCTTTCTCGTTTTGATCCATGTCCGCTGAGTAGAACGGATCGTTTGCCTTTACTGCGTTGCTTGGTACTTAATACTCTGTCATGTTCCGGTCTGGTAGGTAGGGTAGCCAGCGGAATTGCACAATGTGACATCTATGGTATAGACCACGTTTGTCTTTTTCCATCGGGAGACGTGTGCATGTTGGCTAAAGTATTACTTTTGTCATAACTACAGTAGTTTTTAATATAAGAAAAAGAAGTAACGACTCGTTTTTCAAATTGAAAATTGAAAATTTAAAACATTGAAACTTTGAACAGCGTCTCTATTGGTTACTAAGAGAAACATATTATTAGATCAGAAGTGTCATAGATTTTAACACGAAACTTACCTAATGTAATCTGTACCAACTCATGGTAAAAGCTCTGATGAACTTCTACGTACTATATATACTACTATTTCATCTTTTAATATACCTTTTTGATTTAACCAATTTTTAACAGATCATTAGCAAAACAGGGTGGTTCAATGGCAGAAGCTGATTATACTCCTTATCAGGCAAAGAAAATGCAATGTCATACAGATAAAAGTAAAATAGTCGCTCAAGTAACAGGGGGGAAAACTTTAAGTATGTCAGAATCTCTTGTGGCGGATGCTTTAGCTAAGATTGGACCCTTAGCAATAGGTGATTTTTAATATTCTATTTAAAATCCTTAGCTGCAATAATTTAGGCGTACTCAAACTTAAAAAAAACGTATAGTATTTTATTGCCACATCGTCATAGTACCAAAATGTGTGCATAAATAAATATAACACAAAAATTGCTTGATTCGTCGGTTTTATTTTTATTTTTTGTGTGCTGCTTACGAGATTACTCGGTCAGTAAAGATTGGATTTTGATGTTACGTACTCCAAAATGCCTTGGCTCAGAAGTGGTATAATATAAATTTGATTTTGTATGATTAATAACATTCAACTTGTAGTTTTTGAGATATATTTAACAATGAAAAGTCTTTGTTTTACTGTTTTTAATTTATTTTACCTTCCGACTATTAAATAAGTATAGACTATTAATAAGGATACACTTGTAAAATATGTCAAGGTTTATAGACTGTTTCGAACTCCTCATGATCTAATTGCTTTTTTTTATTTTTTTAAGCAATATCTGCCTGTCCAACATTTCAACACTACCATGGTGGTATACTTAAAGATAGTTGTGATTTGGATCTAAATCACGGAGTGCTTTTGGTTGGATATGGCTCAGGTTAGTATTTTATATATTTTCCCCGTGTTATTCCGATTTATCTGTTTTACTGTCTGGCAGCTCGTATATGGTTTGAATGGGTATGGTTGACAATTTTATTCGGCTAAGACTGATCTACCTATTCCTGTCACCTTAATGTCAGTATCATCTTACGATCAGGCGATCAAAAACTTTGAAAAACAATGTTATTATTTGTTGTTGTTGTTTGTTATTATGTGTTATATTATTTGTTTTGGCATTCTATCATATTTGAATATAATGTCAATGATTTATTTATAAGTTTACTTTGAAAGAAATGTCAAATTTTAATGTAAAGTGTCGTAAGCTTAATTAAATAATAATGCTTTTAAAATGTTATTGCCAAGTTGCAATGTTTACTTTCATAATTAATTTTGTCATTAATCAATTAAATCAACATCATAACTAATTGTTCAAAATTGTTAGTAGATAAAAATTAATAAAACAGCAGTATTGATGTTTCTATTTATATTAAAAAGGCAAAACTAAATGATATTTTGAAAAAAATAGACATCAATAAAGTTGCGGTTGTTGACAATAAAAGGTCAATCAAAAACAAAATTTATCACAGGCAATGGCGCATGTCTTTAACATCAGCATATCTACAGGATCATATCCTTAAGAGTTAAAATCTGATATAGTTAGGCCTATATATAAAAAAGGGAACAAAAGAGACTACAATAGTTACAGACCCATCACGATTTATCCAGTACTAGATAAAATATGTGATAAATATATCTGTTAGGAAATACATGCATTATATAATAAACATAACATCTTATCTTGTGATCAATGTGGATTTCAGTCAAAACGTGTACTACCTTACTGCTCTCTGAGTTCCCTGACTATATTAATGAATGTCTGAATAAAAAAGAACATATGCTAATTAATCTTTATAGATTATAATAAAGCATTCGATACACTACAACACAATCGGCTGATACAAAATCTTGATAATAGTGATGTCAGGGGCCCCTTGCTCGAATGGTTTTCCAATTACTTAAAAGATCGCTCACACTGCGTGTTAAAAATATGGTCTGTAATTGCGAGCTTTATCAATATGCAGATAACAAGTGTATAACATCACACGACAGAAACTTCGAATCAGCCCTTTGTCAGTTCAAGGAAGATTTTATGTCCATTAGTGAATGGTCCCATGATAGCGGCCTTATGCTTAATCCTTCAAAGTCAAAAGTGATGCACATCAACTCTTGTCAAATTGCAACGTCTGCAAGTTTGGAAATTAAGTCGCACTGCTGACAGTGCCTACACAATCCTAGTTTACGTTTAATTTGCAATGGTCCTAAATTAGAACAAGTGTCACAATACTACAGTGTGGTCATTAGCACTGTCTGCCAAAAACTGCGAGCAATAATGGCAAATATATATATCTACAGTCATTATCTCCTTAAAATAATAATTACAATAAAATTATTAAATTATATTTGATTGATTAGAACTGATTGAATATAATAGAGGCTAGATGAGCGACGCGAATGATTAACATGATATGATCTTAATATTGATTATGGTATTGATTTGATGAGAACACCTGACGCGGAGATCTGATACGAACTGATGAAAAGTATAAAAATTATGTGAGTCGTGGTCGGTCGGTCGGTCGGACCGCGAAACAAAACTTCTGATCCTGCATTATGGTTAAGCATCTGATCGATGTACGGTCGAAGCCCGTACATACTGCGGGGCCAGAAAATAGCAAATAACCGCTAATAAGTAATATGATATGAATTAGTATGATGCGCGGAAAGCAGGTTGCACAGGGGTACTGATGTGAGGTGGTACAAGGTGATTAACAATTTCGTCTTATATCTAAATGATTAAAAGAATGATGTGTGAACCCGCGCCCGTGGCGGTTGCGGGCCCGCAGATCCCGTAGAATATAGATTTATATGCAAAACTTAAGTTCACATTTCACGACACTATTTTCGCCCGCAGCGCCTGTGGTTGTTTGCGGTTCCCGCGAGCAGTCGTCTGCTCGTTAATCGTGCGGGCGGCGATCTTCTGCTGCCGCCTCGGCGGGTTACGACCGCGCGTTCTGCGGTCGCTTGGCGGGCGATCATTTTATACTATTTGTACTGATTATTTAATGGCAACCGCGGCCCGCGCGATAATCAACCGCCAAGTTTGCGGGTGATAATCTCAACCACGGAGGCTGCGGGACCGCAAAAATTACCCGTCTCGTGAGTTTTGAAATAAATCGCAAAACCGCGCAAAGGTGCAATTGAAAATCGCGCCGCGAGTTCTTAGCGACTGATCAATTACAGTGGTAAATTGCGGTTACTAATTATAGTTTTTCTTAAGGTCCATATTGCTACATTGTACTTTCACCGAGGTTCACACATTACACACTGACACTATTACTCTGTTTTTAGTCTACACTTCACTTCCTTTACATGAACACCATTCGTTTAGTCTGACACACCAGGGCTTAGGGCATAGCTTGACGCAGCTGATGTGCCTGCCCCCACGATGCATTTAGCACGCTGCTCCCTAAATCACACAACACCGCGACAACAAATCCTACACTTACTAGGATAATTTATCATTACGACATAGTCATACTCTTTACGATGACAGTCGATACATATTCGTAGTTTTCCTTATTTCCAATAAGATCTGATTTTATAACATAAAATGTTTAATAGTTGCTTTTGACAAGGTAACTTTCACCCAGTAGTGCAAACCCAGATATGTGACACTTAAATTGTAACATGATGCTCGATTGTGAATCATTAGATTTCTTTGTTGATTTAAATGTTGACTTCTAGTTGTCCATGTCAAATGACACTCTACTGTAACAATATATAAACTAGAAACCTGGCTTCCCCAAACACTTGATAGTATAATCTCAAAATAATTATCCTAGCTATTTTTAGAGATTCATATAATTAAATTTCTAGGCTTCAATCTTTGCACGTTTTTTTTTCTTATTTTTCTGGCAGCTAAATTGATGAGGTGTTCGGGCTCTGTGATATGGGGTTTATCCTAATATTTCATAACCATTAGGGAGATTTTATTTGAAAGGAAGAAAATGTTTGATTGATTTGGCTTATAGTTTAAAGCACAAGCATAGAAATAAAATAAACTGAGAAAACCAGTATAAAATTTGATTGAAATTAATAACTATGTGTAGGGTAGACTGGGTACAGTTGTGACAATTTTTATTTCACGACCGATAATTTTGCTAGTGTGGCAGTTACATGTACAAAATAAGTTTTTTCTTATGAAAAGGACGTTTGCCTACGTATATATGTAAAAAATGTAATATAGTAAACTCACTGGAGCCAGTTAGAAAAAAAAGAGAAACTGTCACAACCGACCACACCACAGGGGCGGTTATGACAGTACTTAGGGTCGGTAGTGACATGTTCAAAAATACACCAAAATAGTAATCAATCACTTTATATTACTTAAATAACTGCGTTTACATAGCACAGGTACATATACGGCCAATATTAATTATCAATCCTAATCCAAAACTTGCTGTCCAAGATTGATATTTTGATCAATTTTTATGTTATCGCTTGCCAATAACATATCTGTGGACAGGATAAATATGGCAATTAGGTATGGGACAGGCCGCCGGATACGCAGCTAGAAATAGATTTTAGATAGATAGATTGCTTGAAATCCATTAGATTGAGATACATTATTAACATTGGCCGTTAGTGACTAAAAGTGATAAGGCACTTTACCGTCTTCAGTTTTTATAACAAAAATACTGATACAGTACTCTGATTACTGATAACTGGTACTTTAACCAAGCTGTCCAAAAACCTACCTAACTAAAATATTCAAATTAAACAAAATGGCAACAACGTCAAAATACAAACTAAATCATAAACAACTTAATTTAAATAAATAAATAAAAGTAACATTTGTGCATTCCATTAACATTCACCATAAAAAAATATTAAGAAAATTAAAAGGCCAGGAGGCCTACCATAAGATTTGACAAAGCAGTCCTGTTTATACTTCTGTCATAAAATACTATTAGGTAATTTAGTTCGTACCATAACCATTTCAATCTGTCTTGTTTTATTACTCCATTGCACGAATGATTTTTGTAAATTTTGTCTATTATTATTCTTATTTCATAGTTGCCTCTTTCAGTCTTTCATATAAGTTTTCTTGGCATCTAAAAGCAAAAAATATATTTTAAATAATGTCACAACTGTACCCACATCACTCTTTCGCAAATACAGAAACAGTTGTCCACTGTGAGCGCTTTAAACTTCTATGGAAAACGAACTACAATGTATATAGTTCCGAGGATAATTAAAGATAAAATAAACGCAGACCTTCGTAATGAAATAACAGATTTTAACATCAAACGGATTTTTAAAAAAAAATGTACCATTATTATTTACAATAACTTACATACACACATGTTTACATTTATGCAATGCCCTATTAAAATATACGTACCTTGAGCAATACATAAGTAAGTTTAATTTTTATTTAAATTGTGCTTTAAGATATCTATTTTACCAATTTATTAATCAATATTAAAATTAAGATAATAAAATATAAATAATAATTTCTGTTATAATTATAAAATTAACATGATTTCTTCTATTTTGTACTTCAAATATATTATTATTTCGAGTAGAAGTGGAGCAACTTTTATATGCGTGCCCACATAGTCATAAACCGGTTTAACTGTAGAACTTGCCAGTAGATTGAACTAACTATGTAATTATATATTGTTTTTTTGTGTTTAATCTTTATATGTACTCGTAGAAACTGTTTAAACTGTGAAGTGCTGCATTTGCACAAACCCTTTTAGGGTTTATGGATGTAGGAAATATGTTTTTCTCTTATGTATCTTAATTAATAAATTTAAATATAGTCCGCAAAAGTGCGTCACTTGTTGTCACGCTATCTCATACCTAGTACGATTCATGACGTCAACAACCTGCGAATGCGACTGCGGTCGTTGGGAAGCAGTTTCATTCTTTGTTGACGATATAACATTGCACCTTGTATTTTGCGTCGAATAGAGATTATAAAATGTTTATTTAAATTTTTAGTTTTTTTTGTAGATCGAAACAGTTATCGATTCCGAACCGATTCTAAAAATTCTGCTAGTGCTTTAGCCGTATATAAATAAAAGTATTTTCAATATTTATATCCCTAATTAATGTTTGCTACATACTTTTACAAGATACAGATCTCAAAACGAGTTTTTTTTAGTTTTTGTCGGTTTGTTTGTTAGTTCGTTCTCTTTTCAAATATATGTATAAATCTTTATATTTAAATACATTATACAATATTTGTATTACCTAAACTTTATGTGACTTTTCTTTTAGAAAATGGAGTAGACTTCTGGATAATTAAGAACTCTTGGGGTTCAAATTGGGGCGAAAAGGGATATATTCGCGTGGAAAAGGGTAAAGATCTTATTTTAGTTGGAGCATATGTAGTAACTGCAGACGTCGCTTGAGGTTCCAAAAACGAAGTCTGAAGCTGATATTCATGTTAATTAAACAATAATAAATAAATAAAACAAGTGTATTCTACGTGTTTTTTTTTGACTTTTTAATTTTAAATGAAAATTTTAACCTAACGTTTTAGCCATTCGGCTACGGGACCCGTATCCGAATGGCGAAAAACTGAACCCTTAAAGATGTGTCATATCTGTCAGTCTGTTCGTATAGTACAGCCACTGTTTTTACAAAACTCTGAGAACTAAACTCCTGAAACTTGATAAGTTGATATATTCAGCGTACCGTGTACTTGGTGTACAGAAGAAAAATTGGGGGTTCCTCATAGTTAGAACTGAAACTTAAATTATTTATTTTATCAAATACATACATAAGGGACATTTATAAGTAGGTAATAAAAATTATGTTGAGGTTTCTACTATCTTTCCAAGGGTCTTATATTTTAACCTTGACTCAAAATATTGGCCTACCTGGAATATGTTAGTCAAATATGTTGAAATTGATACTTGGTACTATGATTTCTATTACCGTTTATACTATCATATTTTCAAACAAGATTACAGTTAAAAAAAGGAAAAAATCACCTAAGGACACTTTCGTATCTCTCACTGACGACTGCTCTAACCTTATTAAACCCCATTTAAGGTTATTTTTTCTATACTTATTGAACACTTCCGGTAAATCTTGTTTAAAAGTATTTTCAAGCACAACGAAGCACACGGTACTACCAGGGTGACTATCCAAAGACACTAAATCGTACAATGTGATAGATGGCAAGCCTATCGCCAACCAAGCACATATGCAATAGTAAAAAATGTAATGTAAGGTATCGCTCATTAGATTCCAAGATAAGTGTGGCATTCAAGGACTGCCGCGGTAAAGCTATTGCATAACTTGACATAGAAATAAAATAAATTAATATTGAAATTATTTTACTATCGAAATTAAATACAAATTTTACACCTACTTACCTACTGATCGATACCTATACGCCTATATATTTTCATAGTCTATAAAACTCTGGTACTGAAATATAAGTAAAGACTTAGGTACTGTTAAAGATCATATACTCGTAATAAACCTGCAGAAGACTGCCTTACCTACACTAGAAACAACAAAAACAGAGGTGCAGCAATACACGTTTTTAGCATTTTCGTGTTCCGAGGAAGGTTATAGGCGACGTTTCATTCCTTTTTCTTAAGAGGGTTTCCATTAAAGAGCGGTTAAAAGTTAAAATGTTAATTGGGCTAGAAATAATTAATACATAGTCCGATTTTATTTGTATTATTCTTGTTTTACAATGTACAAATTGTCCTGAATTATTAATACGCCAAAATGTTTCGTAGTTTAGAAATTACAGGCGTAAGAACACTCAGAAAACTGGAATGTAAAGAAATATTTGAAATAGAACAGAGATCATCTTAAGCTGGTGTGTGGACATTGTAATAAATTTTGTCAATACTATTGTTATTTTATATTTAACTACTACCAAATCCTAAAGTTTGTCTGCCTGTTACGATTGATGTCGATTTACTTTACTAAAAAAATTGGACTTAGACTGGCCGTTTCTCGTTCCCGGGGTTTATTACAAAAAGTCAGTAAACGATTCAAATAATATAATATCTTATAATAAAGTAATCTAATAAAGTAATCTTAGTTCACCTTATTTTGTTTTGTTATACCTACTTTTATTATTTTATAGAAAATTTAGTTTGGTGGAAATACACAACTTTTTTTTATCGTTGCGAAATCTTAATGGATACCCGCCACTCTCGGGGAAAGTGACGGGTTATGTCAGCTTCTTACCGACTACAACTGTACTGAGTACTGAGGAGCGGCCACCCTAGTCAAATTGGTTTCGCTTTCTTCAACCTTGATCCCGGTTACTCAGCCTCCCGCCATGACCCTTGGACTCAAAATGAACATAGTATGAACTTAAAAGGAGCTATTGCGCTTTACAAAGAGGCCGAAACTCGGAAACATAAACTTGTTATTTTAACGACTAAAAGAGGGAAAAGGCGTGGTGAATGGTGATACATTTTATGACTATCGAATTATTTTTCTGACATATCTTGTGTTCGAGGTGGTCCTATTGCCACTAAGTCTGAAACTGGAGATGAAATTGGGATTCCCTGCGGGGAAATAATTGAAATTGCTCAATTTTAGCTGACTCAAACTCAAAAACTTTTTTGAAGTAGTACAGCTATGAGATGTTTTCGTCATTTATGAAACAATTTTAAAAATTCTATCCTTCCTTCCGAGATGGTTTCATTGCTACCAAATCTGGATCTGAAATTGAAGTCAGTTTAATTATAGTTATTTATATTATTTGTGTAGAACAGATCGAGATGAGTTGTGACAGAGGACAGTTGTGAAATCGTTGATTTTTTTAGACCTTTTAACGGATATTGGACTCGCAATAGTCTACGTTTATCAGTTTAAGTCCCCAGCTAGCAAACGTGCGCGATTGCGAATTTACAAACATTTTATAGATACCCAAAAATCGACGATGTCACAACTCTTCTCTGTCACAACTCACCTCGGTCTCCCTTACTTATACGGGGTAGTATTCAAAACACCTAATTTACAACGTACAACTACACGATTTTTCTGTCAATTTTAAACCAGATTTATTTTTTAATTTGTATAAAATCTATCTATCTAATGTAATTGAAACGTCATCAGCAACAAGTTAATTATGATTTATTTGTAATATATTGGTAAGCATACAAGTAGACGGATTTCCTGATGGTAACAATTTCATGCCGCCTAGAGACACCATTGATGGTAATGGTTCCTTGTTAACCTGAAGCCGGGATAGTAGGCCTCGAGTCAACGATGGGCACTGACCTTATGGCAATAGGATTATATATTATAATAGGAATAGATATAATATATAGATAGTGACGATAATCCTATGCTCGCCTTTTACAAGCTGCCTGGCATTAAGACAGTTGGTCTATTCTGCAAAAAGTCCGGGTCAACACGGGGAGTGGAGTCGTGTGGCAATTTTTTTAAAATAATAATATAGTTTTACATTCAAAGGTAAGTTTTTGATCTTTACTTCATAGCAATTTATTTAAATTGACGTGTGTGTTGTGAAAACCGTTTTATTTAAAACTAATCATTTTACGTGCTAAATGTCTTAAGTATCAGATATTAACCCCGATCGCCAGTGAAGCTTATAAAGCATGTTCAATGTTCAATGAAATTTAAACAATATTTATTTATTTATTTATTTATTTAACACTTTATTGCACACAAAAACTAAAATACACAAAATACACGAGAAGTTAAAAATGCACAAAAGGCGAGCTTATCTCTAACTAAAGAAATTTCTTCCAGCCAAACCAATAAAAAATTAAGCTGTGAAAATAAAATGGAAGGCATCGTGTACAAAACAATTAACTATAGCTATACTTAGAACGAATAAATAAAAATATACTAATAAAGTGTGTAAAAAAAAACAGGTACAATTATAATTATTAAAATATCTTAGTAGGATAATATATGAGTATGTTATTGTGTCAATATTGTTATTGAAATCAAAATTCAAGAAAATTGGCGTAAGTACAAAAGGTTCGGAGGATAAGGTAGCCAGTAAACTTACTTTTGATCGAAGTCTAACATCCGGGCCTCAGGTTGGCAACGCACCAATACCACCTTTGGCGTCTTTAGGCGGCATGAATATCTTACCATCAGGAAATCCGTCTGTTTGTTTGCCTTCCAATATCATAAAAAAAACTTCTAGTAACTGTAACTATTAGTTACGCAATTGTAATAGCTCTAAATCGCCACCACATTAATGTCACTGAAATTAATTATGTTAAATTACAGTAAATAAAAACCTTTTTACATTTTTTTTTGTAATAAATATTTTAACATGATCATATGCTAGGTGTTTTAGACACCGTAACGAAGATTTTTTTGTGGTAATTTAGATACATATCAAACTTCAAAATACATTTTACAGTTTCTGTCGGAAACAAGTAGTTAAATATTTAGCAGTTGCAAGCCCGCAATGCAAACGCCAATATTAATAAAAACTGTTGTCAATTTTAATACGTTTAGAAAACATAATAGTATTTATTGATACAAGTGTATGTTAATATAACACTAACGTATAATAGTGAGAATTAGTTGGCAAGATGGATTTTTAGTCAAATGATATTCAAATGTTAATATTTATATGAAAAAATAAAAAAAACCTAATAGAAAATTAAACAAAAGTTTTTTTAAACGTAATAATTTTATATAAAACTGTAATGTTCCAAACAAAGAAAATTAATTTTTTTATTGCTACGTTACCGCATTTTTTCATCACTCACACAGCTATAAAATCAGTATTTGATTTACCTCAATGTATGTAGGTATTCCTACTACATGATTTTTATCATTTGTTGTCATATCTAAACTTGTTACTTTTCAAATTAGTCAAATTACCCTTAGTAATAAGTATTAGTTTACTAATCAGGCCCAGTAGCATGATTAATAAAAGTTTTGATATTTTTAATCAAACAGCAGCTATCCCAGATTTCTAAAAGGTTATAATAATTCTAACGACGAGGAATATAATACATTATAATATAATAATCACAGCACTCGTGAGCTCTTTCAGAAATCGTGGATTAGAATAGGTACACATTTTAATATAATTCTATTAAGTTTCTATGTTTGTTTGTTATTGCAACTTGTTAACAACTTATTCATTTCGGATAACATTATGCAGTGTGAACCAGCTGAGCCGTTAAAGTCTCTTTTATTGTGCAATTCTGATAAATCTCGAAGTTTTTTAAGCAATATCCGTAAATGTAATATTTTTTTTTAAAATTACGTCGTTTGGAGTAGATGACACATCTTTATGCCAGGATGTTCTCCCACATTTTTCTATGCAAAGTCAAATTTATCACAGAATCGGTTCATACTAACATCATAAAGCTGAAGAGTTTGTTTGTTTCTTTGAATTCTTACAGTGTTAGAAAGCCTATTTATCGAGGAAGGCTATAGGCTAGATATCATTATGATACGACGGATAGGAGCGGATCACCAATCAATAATGTTTTACAATCGGTGGATTTTTTTCCTATTGATAAGTATCTACCGCTGCTTGCGCTGCGTTAGCTCACTAATCTACGGCCGCTCAGAGAATGCGTTCCTGACACGTCGCGATTGAACTGACGACGTAACTTTGTAATGGCGTTGCAGTTACGATAAAAATATTATTGCTGGTTGTTTACCGTTTTAACAATTGATGAGCATTAAAACAACATTATTATATCAATCATCAATTAATGTTATAATATTGTGCCAAACTTAGTGTCAAATAACTTGGTAAACAATATTTTTCTAAATCTAAACTGCGCTATTACAAGGTTATGTCAGCGCTTTATGTTTGTAGTGCTGTGCTAACAATAACAGGCAATAATAGTATCGTAATCTGTTCTTATACAGTTATCTTAATATATATAAATTACGTGTCACGTTGTTTGTCCGCGATGGACTCCTAAACTACTTAACCGATTTCAATCAAATTTGCACACCGTGTGCAGTTTGATCCAACTTGAAAGATAGGATAGCTTACATCTCAATTTATAATAAAAAAATTAACATCCGAGCGAAGCCGGAATAAGCAGCTAGTACTTTATAAAATAATACGTTTTGTTTTTCTTTTTAAGAATTTGAAAATAATGGGCTATAAGATAAATTTTATTATATATAAAAATAAAACTACGACCAAACCGAACGTGCGAAAGAAAGTAGCATTTTAATATTTAGGTTAAAAATGGTAGCCCCAAATGGCGTTACTAGCATTTTTTTAGTTAGATTAAAAACGGTAACCCCAAATGGCGTTATGGAACGCCATTTTGTGACGCTAAAACAGTCGTCTGTTGTCATTTCGTGAGCATAGACCACGTTCTTCAAGTGTTTTCGATCTGTTTTTATTTGACTACCCAGCTTTCGCTTAATGGACTGTTTCTGCTTTTCAAACTGACATCGGCACTAAATCGGATTTCGATTGTGTTTTTGTGACTTTTGGTGCATAATAATACCTAAGCGTGGACAAACATTAAATAGTGGATCTCGTGAGTTAGTCATCAAGCTGCAAGATTACTTTGAGCGGGAGAGGCAAAATGGCAGACCCCTGGTACCTGTCGAACAAGTACAACAACGCGTCTCTCAGGTGCTTGGAGTTAGCAAACGAACGAAAACAAATATTAATAAAGAAAAGTTCGGCTCTACTAGCATGGAATATAATATTTTACGTACTCCGAAGAAGAAACGTAGAACTAAACCCGTGACAGATATTGACACCTTTGACGCCGATGCAATCAGAAATCATTTATATGGTTACTTGGAATAGTAAAATAGTGGAAATGAATATCTCAACAGGAAGAAGCTTTTGGCATCGACTGTTTAGCGGGGTGAAAAGTAAAAAGGTGAAATATCCAAAGATTTGCCTATTGCTTATGCTTCTCGGACCTTAAATAGAGCCAAAGGTAACTATAGCACAACCGAAAAGGAATTACTTGCAATTATTTTTGGTGTCAAAACCTTCAGGCCCTATATATATGGCCGAAAATTCAAATTCGTCACCGATCATTGTTCTCTAGTCTGACTATTTAATTGCAAAGACCCCAGTAGTAAACTGGTTCGTTGGAGGTTAAAACTCGAAGAATATGACTACGAAATTATTCACAAGTCACGGAAAACAAATCTCAATGCTGATGCCTTATCACGTCCCCCCATTTACCATATCGATGACATTGACTATACTGACAACTTAACTTATGGTGATTTTCTTAAATCAAGATCCAGTCCCACTGTTTATACTACTGTAATCACTGAATTAAACCAAAACCTTCTAAAACTCCTTATTCTGCTATAGCGTATCCAACTTCAATCGACCTAGACTCTTCTAATCCCTATTGCAAAGCCATACTAGATCTATTAGAAAATAAAGAAGATTTTATCAACTCCGAACTCTACATTCTATAAAAACCAGTGATGCTAATAATAAGTTATATTTCCATTTATTCACTAAAGTACATCATTACGATTCTTGTGGCTATAGAGAAATATTCCAAGTCCTAACTAACCTCCGCAACCATTTAATAATTTTCTATCCCGACATTAAACAAATTTCTTTATCAGACTTCTCCAATCCATTCGACAAACTCCGAATTAACATTAGTTAATGTGCTCATATCTGATCCCACGAGTAGCGGACGAACTACAAAGACCACCACGCCGTTACGCCGCTCCGACGTGGCTAGGCAACTACGATGGGCCTTGCCACAGCACCCAAAGCGGGAACCGTTCGCGACACAGCCAGACCCCTGTGCCATTCAGCCCTCGGCACGGCTCTACACCTTGGCTTGGGGTAATTTTTTATAGAGGTTTTCCTCCTCGTGGCCCGGCCAATTAAGGCAAGACCCTCGGTCCATAATCATCGGCCGATAGATATGACATCGTCACCTCCCATGGATTACGATTTCAACAGACACTCCAATAGGGTTAGTACTGGCAATGCCTGCGGTTACTGCGTCTCGAGCATTCTCTTAAATGGGAGAGTATGGAGAGCAGCCTAAATGGACCAATTAGCTTCTCCAGGGTGCTGGATTACACCCCAGGTACTGAGCTCCCTCGCCACGACAAGGCTTGGATCCTTGGGGGGGAAATTTTGCAAAGCCTATCATATACTACTCCAATACATTCCCTCCCAAGAATTTGAAACTAAAATATATATTCCACATCCTAATTTCAATATTTTAGAAGATGACTGCTGCACAAAAACTAAATTAAATGACACTTTCCCACATCTTACTCC
>NJDC01004013.1:180100-190481 GCA_002245475.1 Calephelis virginiensis
ATAAATTCCTTCCTACTGATCTGAGGCTTGCTTGACTCCAAGGCAGGACGCACGATGGGCCTTCCCTTAACGTTTGGGGGGGGGACATTTTCGCCCCCCTATCACGTGCCAGAGGGCCTCCCCGCATCGGCACAGACTACACAGCATGGGTTAGCCTGTACGCAAGAGGTCTTCTTGTGACCTGCACCTCCGCATCGGGAGCACAAGTCAACCCATTTACCTGCCGACGTTGGTGCCGGGCATTGTGCAACCGCATGGCCAGGGGCCATGCACCGGTAGCACCGGGAGGGTTTGTCCTCCAGTGCTACAGCCCTCACCGAGCTCCACCCAATGAGTAGCCTTCCCCTCTCCAGCACTGCTTTTGCAGCAGGACACCCGGACGGAACCGGTGCCAGTGTACCCCCAGACAATTTTGGCTACATTAATATTTGACGGCTCGCAGCCCCCAGTATTGCTGCCGTCACCGTCTCTATGGTGGCTGCGTCATCCAGGCCCGTGATTCGTAGGTCCGCCATTTTGGCGGGCCTGACGACGGTTGCCACCTCAGTCAACAAACTCTCCAGTTTGTTGGCGAGTTTGTCGGCCTTCTCGCCTCCCTGTGTGCCTGCTATTTCCAACATACGGACTCCTGTGGCTGTCGTGCGGAAGAAGACCCGGTCGATTCCTAATTCGGCCAAGTCGATCTCCCGCTGCGCCCTACTCAATACGTAGCCGTATGTGACCCCCTTTTCAGCAGCGGCGGGCTTTAATGTTAGTATCACCGCTGCTGGTCTAGGAGCTTTCAGCTCCACCGACTTCATACCCTGAGTGGGTTTGGGCATCTTTGAAGTGCCATTGATGGCGGCGGTTTTCACTAGGGCCGCAGAAATGGGTGTGCAAGGAGCCCGAGGTTGGCTCTTTGTCGCCTTCTTCTTCCTTACCACTGTGGACCAGGTTTCACCCTGGGTGACAGTGGGAGGTGCCTCTTCCTGCAGCGTCGGAGCCAAGGTTGCTGCTCTGGGAATTGGTGCAACTGGAGTTGCCACCGCAGGCACCAACGCTTTTCTGGTTGCAACCCTCTTCTTCTTTCCATTGACCACACCAGTTGTCAGAGATACAGCTGACGATAGTCCTGCTTCAGCTCTGTTATTGGGCCGCGATCCGGCAGTTTTGTCAGTGTCAGATCGCGCTCCCAATGGGGGCCGAATGTTAGGAGCCGGGAGCAAGTGGTCTTCAAGCCCTGCAATGCGAGCATTTAACATGTCACCTAAGGAAATTGTGAGGGAGTGCTTTAACTCCTCCACAAGTTTCCCAGGTGCTGTTGGTGCCATGGATGAAGTGGTCGCAGCGGCTCTGGCGGCAGAAGCTGCCTCTGCTTTCGCTTCAGCAAAGCCTTGCCGGAGCGACTTTAACTCAGCCCTCATTTGTTCGAGTTCGAGGCGAAGGCGGTTGTTGTCCGCCCTCAGCCTCAGTACGGCCAGCTAACGCTTCTACAACTTTCTGCAATTCGGCAGCCGACTTTTTCAGCCGACCAACGAATTCTCCCTTGAGGTTACGGGATTTAGCCGCAACCTCAAGGATACAAGAGATTCTACTGCCTGCTCGCGCTAGTAGTGCCTGACCATCCAGATTTTCAATTATTTCGGGTCTCCCTATATCGGAACCACTTTCGATTTCCTCGACAGTCAAGCCCCCGCCCGCGCTGCAACACGTCCTGATGAGGGCCTGAGAAAGTCTTCTCTTGAAGCACCCACATTAACATTAGTTAATGTGCTCATATCTGATCCCACGAGTAGCGGACGAACTACAAAGACCACCACGCCGTTACGCCGCTCCGACGTGGCTAGGCAACTACGATGGGCCTTGCCACAGCACCCAAAGAGGGAACCGTTCGCGACACAGCCAGACCCCTGTGCCATTCAGCCCTCGGCACGGCTCAACACTTTGGCTTGGGGTAATTTTTTATAGAGGTTTTCCTCCTCGTGGCCCGGCCAATTAAGGCAAGACCCTCGGTCCATGATCATCGGCCGATAGATATGACATCGTCACCTCCCATGAATTACGATTTCAACAGACACTCCAATAGGGTTAGTACCGGCAATGCCTGCGGTTACTGCGTCTCGAGCATTCTCTTAAACGGGAGAGTATGGAGAGCAGCCTAAATGGACCAATTAGCTTCTCCAGGGTGCTGGATTACACCCCAGGTACTAAGCTCCCCCACCACGACAAGGCTTGGATCCTTGGGGGGGAAATTTTGCAAAGCCTATCATACACTACTCCAATACGTTCCATGCCAAGAATTTGAAACTAAAATATATATTCCACATCCTAATTTCAACATTTTAGAATATGACTGCTGCACAAAAACTAAATTAAATGACGCTTTCCCACATCTCACTCCAATCAAGATATCCCATATAAACCTAGATTACCTGCAATACGCTTCCGATAAATTAAACCAAGCTAATGAAGAACTAACTCAAATCGAAACACAACCATATCATATTTAATATACCTAGTTACTATTTCAGTATGTTAATCACTATTTTGTCAGTCACTGTTTTCATGTATATTACTTATAAACTTTATAAATGTTTCTTTTGTAACAGGAAAAGGAATAATTCATCGTACTGCGTTAAAATTGTTAATAACTGTCTAACTAAACCTATTACCAATATTCATACAAGATCCAGTTTCGAAATAACTAATCGCGAATATGTTAATGAAAGCACTGATTCCTATAGTACTCCCAGGAGAAATCTGAAATTACTATAAATCTCTATGTCAAAAGTATCACTACCTTTTCGCTTAGTCTCCGTTACACACAGTAAATCCAGGCATCTCTCATTCATTACATCAATCAATTCATTCATCTTCGCTTCCATTCCCCCTCTCACTTTCCACGTGCCTATTTGACACTCTCCACTCCTCGATTCGCCTGTACGGGCCTGGCTTGATGGGTGGCGGCCCCCATCGCCGCATCTGCCTCTTTTCGTACCGACGAGGGCGGATCGGTACCGGTATCGGTACGGCGTCGCCTCCAGGGAACGCCCTAACCCGCTCTGCGGTACTTTTACGGGCCAGAATTGCAGTCCAATGGACTGGAAGGGATCGCGACGTGCACGCTTCTGGCCAATGACCCCCATATTAATAAATTAATTATTAATACTCTGTCAACTTTTAATTTTCATGTGTGTGTTTCTATTGTGTTTTAAATGTTATTACTATTTCTAATTGTATGATTTACTATTTCTTCTATGTACTTAAATAATTTACCATTGCTACTATGTCGTTAATTAATTTACTATTTGTACCATGTAACTTTGTTTAAATTACATGTCATCCTTTCAATGTTTCATCTTTTAATTTTCAATTTTGCTATATTTTACTCAGTGTTAAAATGTTAAAAGAAAATGTTGCTCGGGATAGGATAAGTGCCCGGTTGGCGATAGGCTTGCCACCTATCACATTGTGGGACTTAGTATCTTCGGCTAGTCGTGGGTGCCCTGGTTGTGCCTCTGTCTACATCTTCGGGGATATGGGCGTGAAGATACTTTACTTTTCTAAATCCGTATGTTTCGTTTTAAAGGAGGGAGGTGTTACATCCCTATTTTCATTGCCAAATTGCTGAATTGCAGTTAACCCTACAATTCAGCAATAATACTGTATAAAACCCATGTTTTCCAAGTTTTCAGTTAGTTCTATACATTCAGTCAAATTGCTGCCCAACGACGGACCCGGTTTCTGCCTGCCGGTTGGCCTCAGCGAGGAAACTAAATAGCATACCAGCTCCGGGTCGTACCGCCCTTCATCAGAGCCGCAAAGTCGCGTCAATAGTAAAGTAAAAGAGTAGTAAAGTGTAGTGTTGTGTGAATAATCTTTATAAACAATATCGTAAATAAAGGATTGCTTCTTAAAAAGTGCTTTTTTTATAAGTGCCAGGAAGCCAAACCTAACAGTAAGAATAAAAAGGGTGAGAAAAATATTACGACTTTCTACCATTGCAAAACGGCTGCGACTTTTAAGCAGCTATGAGACAGAGAATGAAAATGAGCTTCATATTGAGTCGGAACATAAGAAAAAATTTTCTTTCTCCTTAAACTATCTTTAATTTTCATTTACACCACACCAACAGTGACCGCTCATGCCACTCTACCCCCGGAAGATCCCGTTCTTTTCATGTGAAATTACCATTGTAGGTAATTTTGGGCTAAATGATTTTTCGGCAACATTCAAAGCTGAAAATTTTGTTCCTACAATTTCTAATTGTGAGTTTCCGAAGATATCCCCGAAGGGTTAGTTCCGCCTAACTGCACTACCAGAGCACCTACGACTAACCAACCATTAAGTCCCACAATGTGATAGGTGGCAATCCTGTAGCCAACCGAGCACTTATCCAATCCCGGGCAACTAGCAACGTTATTTTGAGTGGAAAATTGTAACTTCACATTTTTCATTTGTTTTTTTTTTTGTTGCTCAGCCCGGAAATCGAAACTAAGATCTCAAGAAGTCCTGTCCGATGCCGGATGGCTAGACTATAGAGACGATGTATATTTCTAAAATTTTGAAAAAATCTTCTGTTAGAGGTTTCTATAACTTGGAATACAGATTAATTTTACAGGATTTGCCGAAGTACAGATACAACTATAAAGACAATTACATATTCCTACTATTTATCTGAGGTGAAATTAGAAAAGAGAAAGTGTGTGTCCCGTTTTGACGGCAAAATTGCTAAACTGATTTTAATGTTAAAAAAATAGATTAGACTGTGGAAAAGGACGTAGGCTTTTTTATCTTACAATTTTAGGCAGCGTTGAAGAGCTAAATATTAAATTAAAAGACTACGGGGGCGAAGCCGCGGGTAACAGCTAGTTTTATTATAAGCGGGCCATTAACATTTATAATGTCTATAATAATAGATGGTTTTTTATGGCTGTCAATAAATCCTGTTGCTTAGATCCAAATAAAATAATTTAATTTGCAATTTTCTGCCAAAAAATGTATACGTATTAAGGCGTGACATAACAGGAAGAATTCAATTCTATAACGCACTGGCGTTATAGAATTGAATTCGAATTAGACCTACCGGAAGCCAAAGACCCCAAATATATCCAGCTCCACGCAACACACACCACTAACCTGTTTTATTAGCACTAACAATTCTTACACTAGGTACCACAAACTCAACGTATGTCTTACTTCGTAACCAAAGCATCATCAGGAGAATTCAACTACACTCCAAGAAGGTTGAGAAGAAACTCTTTGCTTTTTTTCTCGGAGAGAAAAGTTCAAAGAAATAATCATTGCATTATTTTAAATAAGTATCTTTACACCCATATCCCCGACG
Organism: Calephelis virginiensis; assembly: GCA_002245475.1. Taxonomy (NCBI): domain Eukaryota; kingdom Metazoa; phylum Arthropoda; class Insecta; order Lepidoptera; family Riodinidae; genus Calephelis; species Calephelis virginiensis. The sequence continues at coordinate 185,427 of NJDC01004013.1, forward strand.
GGGTAGGCAGACGCACCACTAGGGCACCCTTGACTAGCCAAAGACACCAAGTCCCACAATGTGACAGGTGGCAAGCTTATCGCTAACTGGTCACATATACAATCCCTGGCAACGTTATTTTCAATAGATTATTGAAAATTTTTTTATTGCTCGACCCGGAAATCGAACCCGGGACCTCAAGAAGTCAAGTCCGACACTGATCCGTTAGACCACACAATCGATAACATTGTAATTTTAACAATTCAGTAAATTCAGGGATTTAATCATTGGTAATATATTTTAACATGCTTTAATTTTATGACAATAAATAACTTACATTCGACAAATAGTACTACCTAAAACTTGTGTAAGTTTTGTATATAAGCTAAATATTCTTCAGTTTATTTTATTATAACGCTAAAAATGGCTAAAGTTATATTTTTCTTTATTGTTGTTAACATTCTTTATTTTGCTTATGGCAAAAAACTTGGAAATGATAAAATTCGACAAGCTGTAGAAGAACTGCAAGCTAAAGTATTTTTTGAAACGTTTATTGAAAAATATGACAAAAAATACGACACAGAAGAAGAGTATAACAAACGCTTTCAAATATTTAAAGACAACTTAGAAACTATTGATAAACAGAATGCTGAAAGTACAGACGCAGTATTTGGTGTCAATAAATTTTCAGATCTTACATTTGAAGAATTTTTGCAATATTATACTTGTTTGAAATTCGACAATGAGACAGTCGGAACGGGCGCAGAATATGTTCCTACTGGAAACGCACCAGCTGAACTTGATTATCGAAAGCTAGGATTAGTTACAAGAGTTAAAGATCAGGGGGAAAATTGTGGATCTTGTTACATATTTAGCACCGTGGGTAAGTGTATACACAAAAGCTTAATCTATAAGTAGTTTAATATCTAAATGTGTACTTCTCTATCTTCGATATTTGCAACTCAATAATGGCTAAACCGTTCATGGGCAATTACTGGAGAAAGATATAAGCTTTAAAACGGCGACTTTTAAGATTCATCAATATTTTGTGTAAGGAGACCGTTAAAAGACACATTAATTAATACATGTATATTAATTTATCATCTCAATCTGTAATTTGTTTGTGTTGAGGTCAGATCAAATCGTACAATTTGTCCAAGGCTATTTAGTAAATAATAAACGTTAATACATTTAGTTAAATGTAGTGCCTAAAATTTAGTAAAATTGTAGACATTCATCTCTCATATCTTGTTTTGGATGGAAATTTATGTTTTATAAATAGTTTTTAAAGAAAAGTATAAAAGTCTTTTGTATACTTTGTGATTAGTGGTTACTTATAGAACATTTTATTTAAAAACAGTTATTTCTTTGGTGAAAGTATGGTGAATTGATATCCACGAATTAAAATAAAACATTATGATTTGGTATGACAATAGTTTTATATAATTGTTTATTTGTTTTGTTAATTGTTGTCATAAAATAAAATGTGTAAGTTTAGCGGACAATGTTACATCTGTCGGCTTTATTAAACATTGATGACGTTAATTTGGATATTTTTGAAGGTCTCATTGAAGGACAATACGCTAAAAAACATAAACATCTTCTCTCTCTCTCCGAGCAACAAGCCCTTGACTGTGATTCTTTAAACTTCGGTTGCAATGGTGGATACATGGAAAGAACAGTGGAGTAAGTTTTTTTTTATATGTAAGTGCAGTAGCCTGACAGCGGGCCAGCGAGCAGGCGCTGATTATTTTCAAAAATCTGGCCATACTAGAGATGCTTTGTTGTAATTAAAGCAACGGCTATGTTATCTATATATTGATACGTGATGCCAAAACTTTGGACCCCTTTTTACGAAAATTGCGTGGACGGAGGAGTATGAAATCTGGCATACTTATAGTTTGTGTGTAGAAGTGCAGAACGCTAATATTTTTTGATAATAATGCTTATAAAGTACATTAAATCAATAAAAGAAACATTACCCATACTTGACACACACAAACAAATATTTCGATGTTGACGATAAGAGTAACGATTAATTGATTGCGTAACACATAAAGAGAAAAATATTTTTAACGGTTCCGGGTAAACTGGCGGTTTCGTTTTTCTACTACGGCATGTACCTGATTGTATTTTCCGTATTGATCCGGATCCGTCGAGTAGAATGGACCGTTTGCCTTGAATGCGTAGCTTGGTTCTAAATACTCTGTCATGTTCCGGTCTGGTGGGTAGTGTAGTAGTAGCAGCGGACTTTTACAATAGGCCTTCTTGTATTTTCGTTAAAGTATTACTGATATTACGTTAGTCGTCAATACCTACTTTTTGACGTTAAAAGAGTCTCCCTCTCTCTCTTTCTCTCACTCTCTCTCATATCGTGACTTACGATTTGTATCGCTATATCTTACAGTAAGTAACTAGTAGGTTCAGCGTTTACACATTTGTTAGGCAATTTTTGAATATTTCAACACACCAATTTAGCGTCTTTAACAAATAAACAATGAATTCTACAATGTTATGCAGGTCCCTTACCACGACTTTACGGCTTGTCAAGCTTGCTTTACTCGCTACCGTCGTAGTAAATTTATTGTATGAAAACTTTGTACAGCTCCTCTATTGGTTACTAAGAGAAACATATTTTTAGACCAAAAGTATCATAGATTGCGATACGAAACTTACCGAACGTAATCTATAACAACTCATGGTAAAGGCTCTGACGAACTTCTATATAGTATATATACTACTACTATGTCATCTTTTAATAAAAATTTTTGATTTTTTTTTTTAACAGATCATTAGTAGCACAGGGTGGTTCAATGGCAGAAGCTGATTATACTCCTTATCAGGCAAAGAAAATGGAATGTCATACAGATAAAAGTAAAATAACCGCTAAAGTAACAGGGGGGAAAAAGTTGAACTATTTGACAGAATCTCAAGTGCCGGATGTTTTAGCTAAAATTGGGCCCTTATCAATAGGTAGGTGATTGTTGATTTGCTTAAAATCCTTACCTGCAATAATTTAAGCGTACTATAAAACCAACAAGAAATTACTAGAATTTTATTGCCACGTCGTCTAAGTACAAAAATATGTGCATAAGTAAATATTACACAAAAATTACTTTATTCGTCGGTTTGTTTTTTATTTTTTTGCGTGTAGTACACACAAAAACTGTTATTAGTAGTTACATTCAAAATCAGAATTCCATAACAGATTTACAAAGCAAAATCAAAGAAATCCATGGACCTGCCACACACAATAGTATGTTTTTCACAAAGAATTTTAGTGGATTTGTTTGAGTGAACATTTCGTTTAGATGGATACCGTAAACCAACTCCACGTGTGCATGGCTCCAGCTAACACCCATAACACAAGCATATAATTTGCTTACTTTCGGGTTATGTTCAATTTGTGTAACTTTTCCAGGAATATTATTATAGTCATAAGAGCCTCTGCCTTTTTTTATGTCCTGGAACTTTTATAGTCCTCTTTTCTATAGTACCTAAATTCCAGCATTTGGAAGGCACAAGAGGTACATTTGAGCTAATTGTGGTTGACTGGCTGCTAGCATATTTTTGCCTTCTTGTGGCTAATCTAACTATTCTTTCGAGCTAATCTTACGAGATTACTCGGTCAATAAAGATTGGATTTTGATGTTACGTACTCCAAATTGCCTTGGCTCAAAAGTGGTGTATTATAAATTTGATTTTAGATGATCAATTACGAGTACATTCAGCTTGTAGTTTTTGAGATATATTTAATAATGGAAAGTCTTGGTGTAGACATTTAGACAACGTCTTAAAACAATTGGAATTGTTTTTTTCGTTTTACTGCTATTAAATTATATTACCTTGCGACGATTAAATAAGTTGGGATACACTTTAGTGTGAAATATGTTAAGGTTTATAGACTGTTTCTAACTCCTAATAATCTAATTGCCATTTTTTATTTTTTCAGGAATATCTGTCTGTTTACAATTTCATAGCTACAGTGGTGGTATACTTAAAGATAAATGTTATGAACAAATAAATCACGGAGTGGTTTTGGTTGGATATGGCTCAGGTTGGTGTTTTATACATTTTCGCCCTGTTATTCCGGTTTATCTGTCTCACTGTCGGGCAGCTCGTATATGGTTTGAATGGATATGCTTTGTGACAGTTTTATCTGGTGAAGATTGCTCTACCTATTCTTATCACCATAATGTCAGTTTCATGTTCCGATCAGGAGATCAAATAGGTACTCGTACTTTGAAAAACAAATTTATTGTTTGTTGTTGAAAAATACGCGACCGTCTAACCTTCAAGCTGCCCTGTCACACTGGTGTGACGGTAAAGAAAAAAAATTACTTACTTTCACATTAGTATGAAGGACAGGAAGATGAATTTCTGACCATAACACGGTTTAGATTTGAGTACTTTTTCCTTATGTTCCCACTATTTAATATGTGGACTAACCTTCACACCGTTTAACTTTACGAGTTATAATAAACCAATCTCTTTTTTAAATACTTGATGAACTTAAGCTCAACCTCCAGTTGCCCGAAAAGACAGTGGTGTGCGGCAGCCTATTGTGATTTTTTTTTAATATTTGGAAAATCCTTACGGATACTCGCCATTATCAAGGGGGGAAGCAGGATATGTTGGACTTAAGCTGACTACAATCCGAACGATAACCTTCTTGCCGCTCGGGTGGGAACGAGATGGGGTAGGTTTCGCTTTCACCGTCCCAGCCTATTGTACATAACATAACGAAATCACATTAATCTTAGTAATCTTAGGCAGTAGGTGCGTAATTTTTGTTAATTTAAATGTGCGTACATTCATAGATACTTCAACTTACAGTTTTCTTCTTTACTATATAGTACTAAACAAAGTCACTTTCCGCTTTTTGACGCTACTTACCGGATTTTGATGCGGTTTTTTTTAATAGATAAATGAGTCAAGGTTTATATATGTATTTTACATAGATTTTTTCCACCAGGGCGAAACTGGGAAGGACGGGCTACTAGTAAATCACCGTACTCCTCCGAAACGGCTTTACCGATTTTCACCCAAATTTATGCGTATTCAGTAGGTCTGAGA
>NJDC01004013.1:201347-213144 GCA_002245475.1 Calephelis virginiensis
ATATTTTATGACGTTGTAAACGATTTTTCGTGCATCGCTATGCAGAATCTTGCCCCGTTTATGCGCCATTACAAACACAAACGTTCAATAGCAACAAAAACGTAATAGTTATAACAAGAAACTTTAACAAAAACAATAACAAGAAACTAATAACAATTTAACAAAAACAATATACTATAACAATGAAACAAAAATCTATAACAAACTCAAACAATGTAGTTACGTCTTAGCTCACAGAATAGCGAAACCGGACTGAGCATAGAACACTAATATCCGAGGATCTTTCGACAGTTCTCGTGGATAATAACGGTTACTTTTTTTGTGTTCATTACATGCGAGTGTGAGTATAGACGGCAATAGTGTGTAAGCGAGAGGCGACTACAGTCGCCGCCATCTTCAGTCCCATTCTTTAAGTGCGCGGGTTGTAGATGACTAATTGCATTCAGCTTATAGTTTTTGACATATATTAAACAATGGAAAGTCTTGGTGTAGGCACTTAGTGTCTTAAAACAATGTCTCAAAAACATTGGAATCGTTTTTTTTTTTCGTTTTACTGTTATTAAATTATTATTTTACCTTGCGACGATGAAATAAGTTTTGATACACTTTAGTGTGAAATTTGTTAAGGTTTATAGACTGTTTCTAACTCCTAATAATCTAATTGCTAGTTTTTATTTTTTCAGCAATATCTGTCTGTATTCCATTTAAACACTACCATGGTGGTATATTTAAAGATAAATGTAATGCAGAAATAAATCACGGAGTGGTTTTGGTTGGATATGGCTCAGGTTGGTATATTATACATTTTCCCCGATTTATTCCAGTTTATCTGTCTCACTGTCTGGTAGCTCGCATATAGTTTGAATGGGTATGCTGTGTATCAATTTTATCTGGTGAAGACTGCTCTACCTATTCTTGTCACCATAATGTCAGTTTCATGTTTCGATCAGGAGATCAAATAGCTACTTCGAAAAACAAAATTATTATCTGTTGTTGAAAAATAATTATGTTTTGACATCCTATCCAATTTAATATAATGTCAATTAATTATTTATATACAAGGTTACTTTGAAAGAAATGCCAAATTTTGATGTAAGGGGGTCGTAAGCTTACTTAAATGATAATGCTTTTGAAAACATTATTGACAAAATGCAATATTTACTTTTATAAATATTCATATACAACAGTCCGCAAAAGTTGGTGTCACGCTATCTCGTACCTAGTTCGTACTAGTAGTACGTCACCAGTCTGTGAATATGACTGCGGTTGGTGGGAACCAGTTTTATGCTTTGTTGACGATATAACATTTAATATTGTATTTTGAGTCGAATAAAAATTATAAAATGTTTTATTTCAATTTTTAGTTTTTTTCGTAGATCGAAAGTGTTATTCATTCTGAACCGATTTTCAAAATTTGGCTTGTGCTTTAGTTGTAACCCAACATACGAACAAATGGTTTTTCAATATTTATATCCCTAATTAATGTTTGCTACATACTGTTTACAAGATACAGATATTAAAACGAAGGTTATTTAAGTTTTTGTCGGTTTGTCTGTTAGTTCGTTAACATTTCATGCAGAAACTACACAAGGGATATTTAACAAGTTTCGTGCAATTAGTAGCTTGTAATCAAGGTCAACATTTAGGATACCCTATATTGCAATTAAACTCTTTTGTTCAATCGGTAACAATTCACTGTCAAGTCATTTCACCACCTACACGAAGTGTCGCGGTCACCTATTAACAATTAAATGGGCAAACCTGGTGAATATTGTACCTACCTACCTACCCATAAAAATTGAAGTCTTCTTATCCTATTTTTTCTTAGATTTTTTTCCTTTGTAAACTTTATATCCTTTCTTGTGCCTTAACGGAAAATTATTTAAAAATATGCTGAATCGTTCTTGATGTGCTCTAGTTTTTCACTTAACAACCATTTAATCTTTAAACCAAATATATATATAATTTTTTATATTTTAATACATTATACAATTTTCGTATTACCTAACCTTTATGTGATTTTTATTTTAGAAAAAGGAGTAGACTTCTGGATAATTAAGAACTCTTGGGGTTCACATTGGGGCGAAAAGGGATATATTCGAGTGGAGAAGGGTAAAAATCTTATTTCAATCGGACAGTATGTAGTAACTGCAGACGTCGCTTGAGGTTCCAAAAACGAAGTCTCAAGCTGATATTCATGTTAATTAAACAATAATACATAAATAAAAGAGTATAAACTTCGTATTTTCTTTAATTTTTTAATTTTTAATGAACATTTTTACCTAACGTTTTAGGGTTTCGTAGCCAAATGCTGAAAAACTGAATCCTTAAAGATGCGTCATATCTGTCTGTCTGTATATCCGTCCGTCTGTCACAGCCACTTTTTTACAAAAGTCATAAAACTAAACTCTTGAAACTTGATAAGTTGATATATTCAGCGTACCGTGTAGACCAAAACAGAAGAAAAATTGGGGGCAAATTATTATTTTATCAAATACATACATATGGGATATTTATAGATAGGTCTTAAAAATGATGTTGAGGTTTCTACTATCGTTTTTTTTTAAATTGAATAGTTTGCAGGAGAGACACTTTCAAAATTGCAAAACGGCGAAACATACTCCACGGCAGCCATGATTACTTAAATTATGTTTAAATTTATTAAAAAATATATATTTTACTTATTTATGCTTGTCAGCAAGAAAATCATTTACACTGTAATATTTCTTCCCTAACAGCAAATCAAATACCGTCTTTCGAATTTTTTTTACTGGAAGTGATTTCAGACTATCAGGAATTTGGTTATATATACGAAATGGACATACAATAAACATGATTTTTATAAATATTAAATATTAAGTTTTTGATTAGGCATGCAAAGGCAAAATTTTGAGCGACTTAAACAGTGGTTTGCATTAATGTAACTGATTAACTATAAATGTCGCCCGTATACACTTCTTTTGTACTCAAAATATTTATTAAATCTATAGAATTAGAATTTACCCAAATGGGGATCTCATATTGCAAAATGGAAGGAATATATACATGATAAGCTAAGAGAGATGCATTCAGACCTACTACTTCTCTTATTCTTCTTAATACTTATACAAACCTATCAATTTTAATACAAAGCGAATCAATATGTGATTTCCAATTGCAAATCTTTTTGATTTTTATATCTAGAAAGTTAGTAAGACCTACGTTATCTATAATAGTATTATTGAAGATAACATCTACTTTATTAGTCTCTCTATAATGAGTTTGAATTCTGATTAATTTTGTTTTTGTTAGATGTAATTTAAGATTATTCTCATTTAACCAATCTGCTACTTCGTTCAAAGTTTTAGTTGTTTCATTGACTTATTCATTTTTGTTTTCGCACTTGATGAGAAGAGTTGTATCATCAGCAATTAAGATAGAATCATAACTGATAGCATCTTGTAGATCATTTATGTGAATTAAAAAATAATGGTCTTAAAATGCTACCTTGTGGCACACCGCAGTCATTAACGAAATAATTTGAAGTATAGACTTTTTTGCGATTTCTACTTATTTTTGTAATCTCAACACACTGCTTTCTTTTTTCTAAATAGCTTTTAAACCAATCTAATGCTTTATCTCTAGTGCCATATCTCTCAAGTTTTGTTAACAATATTTTATCTGATACAAAGTCAAATGATTAGCTCATATCTAAAAGTACAGAAAGTGGATGCTTTTTACTATTGAGACATTTAATTACTTTTTGTATTAACTCAAAACATGCACATAATGTAGACCTGCCTTTTCTAAATCCATACTGATTATTTTTTAATAAGTTGAAATGGATTAAATAGTTGGAAAGTTTTTCATACATTATTTTTTCAAAAATCTTAGAAATAACTGAAATTAACGTTATAGGTCGATAATTGTTCATATCACATGTATCACCTTTTTTAAATAATGGCTTGATAATTGACTTTAAACGCTCTGGGTATTTCCCTTCTAATAATGATATGACATAGAGGTTTTGATATTACACTAGCAACAATTTTTATTATTGTTATGCTTAAATTGTCAAAACCAGTTGCTCTTGTGTTTTTTAAATGTTTTTCAAACTATGAGTTACCTTAATAATATCATGTTCATCTACTGGTGTCAAAAACATAGTTTTATAATGATTGAACAAACTACTAAATTTTATGTTACCTGTAGAGTTTGGTTTTTATTATAAGATTTGGTCTCAACGTTTCGGTTTATGATGTGTGACTGGTGTAATATCTACTTGTATACTTTGTGCAGATATATGATCAGATATACCAAGAACATGAGTATCAGAAAAAACATTATCCAAATTGCTAGCAATTTCATCTAAACTTGCATGTTTTCTAGCAGGTTTTAAAATTTGGTGACACACAAATTTTAAAATGCTTGTTAAACTTATGTAAGCAGTTGTAGATTGCAAAAGATCTATATTCCAATCTTCACATAGAACAATTTTCTTCTTAATTTTTTTCATTATTTTTTCATTATATTTAGTTGTGCGATATATACATAATACTATTAAATTATAGTTTACTTAACGGCACAGCATTCAAAGGAAAACGGTATGTGTATTTGTAAATGAAGAGGTTTGTAAAGAAGATCTTTACTCACTAATGTACAGGTGTCACCTCGACGCTAGTTACTACGAGAGAAATAAGAAGCAATACAGTATCCATCAAGTTTAAAATTTTGCTCCGAACTTTGCTTTAAAAATGTTTCAGTAAGACAGATGACATCTATTTGACCTAAAGAGTCCCCGAGTTCAGTAATAGCAGCTTGAAGGTAGTCACGTTTGTTTAATCTACCAGCTATGTAAATTGATTAACGAAAAAACTGATTATTAGTTATATTTAATATTTTTTTATTAGTTTTGGATTGAAATAATAATGCTAATTTTTTATTAATTTTTTTAAGGTATGAATACTAATGTTATATTTTGAAACTATAAGGTTATTTCAGATATATTTTTATATTTTTCTATATTTTACGACGAAAAGTAGTCGTTTTTTTGGAATAACTTCTAAATGGCTTCCCGACTCATTCCAAAAACTAATCAGCTCTTAAGTTTAAATAACCACGTTGATTGCCACCACTCCGGTCAAAATCGGTTGATTCGTTCGAGAGTTTTCGAAAACGAAAAATTTCAAAAAATTTTTTTTAACATAACTTCAACATTTGTTTTTGGATTGTTTTTGATAGAATAAAATAATTATAAGAGTCCAAAAAATCACGTCGATCGCCACCAAGAACGTCAAGATCACGGTTGATTGGTTCACAAAGGTTGATCTGTTCATGAGTTGTCGTTGTCGAAAAAATTCGGAAAAAGTGAACTTTTCAAACCCTAAGATTTTCGGTTCGATCAGTTTGTGTTCAAAAGTTTATCATAGATTCTGAAAAAGTACGTGGAATACTGCCAACCGCGTGAAAATCGATTTATTCATTTAAAAATTATTGCAGTTTGAAAATTCAAAAAATGCTGTTTTATTAAACCTCTGTCAGCGTACAAAATCTATTTCTTTGAGCTCGGAGAGCTCAAAATAATACACAAATTGTATTTTTGAGCTCTAAGAGTTCAGAAACGTCGTATTCAAGCGTTAAGGAATGGAATTGGCGGGAAGTTGCAGGGATGGCCTTTAGGGTCAACCGTCTTCCAGATTTTTTTTTTAAATTAATTGATTGTTACAGTTGATGTTTCAAGAAATGCAAAAAATAATTCTAATTTTTTTTCAATTATTCAAAAATAACTCGATCATTATTTGAAATCTCCAAGGAAACAAATTTTGGATTTGATTTTTTTTTATTATATTTTGATTAATTGATTAAATTATTATGATTATTAATTTTTACTAAAGAAGTGCCAAAATTATAATTAATAAATAATGAATGAACTGAATTTCTTGAATTATCAATTAAACAAAAATTATAAATTAATAGAATTAATTAATTATTTTGGGGGATCTCGATCAGACTAAAAAAAATTTTATCACTTTCAAACTTTTGCCGCCCTAGAACATTTGCCGCCAGGGACACTTGCCCCGACTGCCCCTAGTGTAAATCCACCGCTGGATACATAGCAAACCCGGTTTTGTATAAAGTTTACTTGAAAAAGTATAACCAGTATAATTTGAAAGTAAGTCTAAAGGCATTCTAATATAAGGCAACTAGTGTCATATGATTTGGGCGTATAAAAAACATAGCAAACTTCTTTCTTTTATTTTTTGATATACAAGTTGCGCCAAACTGGGGGTGCAGGCGGTGTGCTCGCGAGCCTCATCTCGCGGCGCAGCCAGCTACGTACGCCGTTTCGGCACTGACGGGATGCCCAGTACAATGCGACAAGCTCCATTGCTACTATTAAAGCCAGGAGTAGAATGGATAAGAAGTTTAATTTTGAAGTGACCTCTTGGTGACCGTTTGGTTTATGATAACCTCCTCTTTGGTAAAGGTTTTACCCATTTTGATAAGTATCTGGTACCTATACACTGAATTAATGTTTACGACAGAGTGGTTGATTTTTAAATGAACTTTTAAAATAACCTTGTAGGTATCTAGTACGTATTATAATAAGTTCCTTGCAACCAGTTTCGCAGTAACACTGTCATTATATATTGTGTTACAATGTTTGTTAAAATACTTACTTCCATGATTATAACACTTTTAAAGTACAATATCGATCGATAACCTACAACCAGCATATGTTCTAAAGGACCACATTACAGTTACTCTCTAAGAAAACTCTTGCTTGAATAGTAAAAGATCTGATCCGGAGCCCTCTAAGACTCAAACAGTCCAGTATCCACCAAAAGTTACCAGAAGCGGACGCACAGTCTAAAAGATTATTCGTTTTCTATGTTAATTAACTACGATTCTGCAAAATAAAGTTCATTGTCAAGCAAAAATAACCACTAATATTAGTAAGTTTCGCCTCTGTGGTCTAGCGGTTCAGTTCACAAAGACGGTGGTCTTAAAACTAAACCGTCAGTGGTCAGGGAGACAGACTGAGGAATCTCCGCACAATGCGGGCTGTACCCAAAATTGCTGCTTTCTGAATCCGGCTCTTGACCCAAGGTTGAAGAGCGAGTCTCTTAAGATATTGGTCGAGACTCTTCGCTATAAGACCGTTTACTGAAATTATTATTATTATTATCAAGTCGCGCGGACAGCTCTACCTTGAATCCTCTATGGAATATTGGAAAGATGTCCAAAATACCGTTGCTCTGAGGGTGCCAGGAACAAGTCCTGTGCTTTCCGATCCCTTAAAGTTTCAGAAGTTGTCTAAAAGGTTACTATCGAATTAGCGACCTTGGTCGCTGGTTAGTCGCATTGGGCAACCAAACCTAGTTATCCACCCGTTGTAAATGGCAGTAGCGACCGTTTCTGCTGTTATGTCTTTTACATTATACTGTTAGACAACAGGAAAAGTAACATATCGACCGATAGGCTAAAACCAGTATATGTTCTAAAGGATATATTTTTATAGGCTCTCGCAGGGCCTGAGAGTCTGCAGTGGAAGCGCGCTATGATTGACAACCCATGTAATGTGACAATTGTGAAGTGTAGGTGGATGCTCAATAAGAAGTTTGATGTGGACAATAATGTGCGGTTCCGGGCTAAACTTGTGGCTAAATGTTTTTCGTAGAAACCTGGCATTGACTATACAGACACTTTCTCTCCTGTCGTAAGACATTCGACACATAGATTATTATTTGCTTTGAGTGTAAAAATGAATATGAGTATTGATCACTTAACTGTAACAACAGCCTTTTTGAATGGTTTTTTAAAAGATACTATTTACATGTCATTACCAGAAGGTTTTGTGAACAAAAGTGGGGGAAAAGTATTGAAATTAAATAGAGCAATCTATGGGTTAAAACAATCTTCTCTTGTGTGGTATGACCGAGTTAAAGATTTACTTTGTAATCTGAATTTCAAAAATAGTCAGTATGAGCCTTGTTTGTTCACAAAAACAAAAGGTGAAGTTAAAATTATTGTGGCCCTATATGTTTTTTTCTAATCATTCATTTTTTTCTAATAATTCTGTTGAAACTGATAATTTGAAACGTGTTTTGAGAGCAGAATTTAAATTGAAAGATTTGGGACCTGTGAGACAATATTTAGGCATGAGAATAAATGTAAATAAAAATGAAAATGTAATAACTGTATATCAACAACGATATATTGAACACTTAGCTTCTAGATTTAACATATCAGATTGTAAAACATACAAAACCCCAATTGAATGTAAATTAAATTTAAAGAAAGCTGATGAATGTGTATCTGATCTTCCATATCAACGGCTAATTGGATATTTGATGTATTTAGCAGTTCTAACCAGGCCAGACATTTCCTGTGCTGTAAGTTATCTGAGGCAATTTAATAGTTGCTACAATCATACACATTGGCATTATGCTAAACGCATTTTAAAATATTTGTTAGGTACAAAAACTTATTGTTTAAGATTTTGTAATGATGATAGCAAGTTACAGGGTTTTGTAGATAGTGACTGGGCCAGTGACGCCCTAGACAGGAAGTAATATACAGGCTTTTGCTTCACGATGTCTGGATCTTCGTTTTCATGGTAAAGCAGGAAACAAAAGACAGTATCGCTTTCCAGTACAGAAGGAGAATATACTGCTCTGTCTGAGGCAGCCAGGGAAGCATCTTAGAAACCCCATTCATGAAATTATGGGTAGTTTTTATATGATTGAGGTCTATTGTGACAATCAAAGTGCATTAAAATTGTCAGTAAGCAATCAAAATCACAATAGATGAAAACATATTGATGTGAAAATTCATTATGTAAGAGATGTTCTTAAGTTAAAATATACAAACATTTTATATTTAAGTACTGAAGAAATGACGGCTGACATTCTCACCAAAGGCTTAGGTGGTAAGAGTTAGGCTCACCAAAATTAGGAATTGTACGAAAATAATGTTATTTGTTTATTTTGATAAGTGGGGGTGTTAAAAATTATATATCAAAATAATAAAAGTATTCTTTTACTTTGCTACTAGTAACGCCATCTCTTGAACCTTAAGTGTATTGTCTATATACATACCCTATTTTTCTTAATAAAAACAATCTGTTTGCGACATTCACTTGTTTCATTACAGTTAGTTTTAGGTATGTTACGTCTCAAATATGCTTAAAAGAAAAATAAATATCGGGGGTTAAAACTTGGCGTGGTATATAAGATTACCCATTCAGAATTCACTTTTCTGCAATTAGTGTTACCAAGTTTACGGTCTCGACATATCTAACGGATTTATATTATATATACGCTTATAATGGAATAAATGGCTGTTGTTACATTTTACGGAAAAACGAGGTATCCCTCATTAGCTTCAAAGATGCGTGTGGCACACGGGGACTGCCGCGGTAAAGCTATTGCATAACTTAATATACAAACAAAATAAATTGATCTTGGAGCATTGAAATTATTTAACAATGAAAATTAAATACAAATTTTACACCTACTCACTGTAGTATATAGATGATCGATACTTATACAATTTACAAAGTCTATAAAATTCTAGTACTAAAATATACTACTGTTCAATAACTCACATTTACCTACATATAATAAACCTGCAGAATGACTGACTTCTGTACACTAAAAATAATAAAAAAGAGGTGCAGCAATACACGTTTTGAGCATTTTCATGTTTCTAGGAAGGTTATAGGCGACGTTTCATTCGTTTTACTAAAGAGGGCTATTATAGAGCGGTTAAAATTTAAAATGCTAATTGGACTAGAAATAATTATTAAAATGTGTGCTATACAAATTGTCCTGTATTTTTTCTACGCCAAAATGTTTCTTGGTTTAGACATTACAGATTTAAAAACACTCAGAAAACTGGAATGTAAAGAAATATATGAAATAGAGATCATCTAAAGCTGGTGTGTGGACATTGTAATAAATTTTGTCAAAACTATTATCATTTTATATTTAACTACTACTATAAATCCTCAAGTTGGTCTGCCTGTTACGATTGATGCCCATTTACTAATTTAAATCGGGTTATCTTTTATAACAGCAAACGAAGTTGTAGTTACAACTAGTTTGAATTACAGTATTCAAAGTAAATATCGAAAGAGTAATTAATAAAATAAACTTGTTTTCCTATCTAGATTTTTCAGAAACTGCAGCCAGTTTCGACTTGGACTTAGACTGGCCGTTTTTTGTTCCCTGTTTATTACAAAAAAGTCAGTAAACGATTCAAATATGTAGTAAAGTAATCATACTTCACCTAATTTTGTTTTGTTATACCTATTTTTATTATTTTCTAGAAAATTTAGTTTGGTGGAAATACACAACTCTCGGGAAAAGTGACGGGTTATGTCGGACTCTTACTCTTACTTTGAGGACGTGGGCCACCACCCTGTGTCCGCTCCTCTGGTTTCCTCTTGGACAGAGAAGGGTACCGAGGAACGGCCTCCTTGGTCGTATTGGTTTCGCCGGGGTCCCACTCGACCCCGGTTACTCAGTCCCCCGCCAAAGGCTTGGAGCCCTGGGGGGAATGCACAGCTGACTGGACGGATTTCAACTAGCAATCAAACTGTTCCTCGTAAATAGTATGAACTTAAAAGTAGTTGTTGCGCTTTACAAATAGGTCGAAACTCTGAACTAACTTGTTACTTTACCGACTGAAAGAGAGAAAAGGAGGTTGTGATACATTTTATAAATATCGAATTATATTTCTCACATATCTTATTTCCGAGGTGGTCCTAATGCCACTAAGTCTGAAACTGAAGATAGAATTGGGATTTCCTGGGGAACCAATGAATTTGCTCAATTTTAGCAGACTCAAAATTCTAGTTTTCGTCATGTTTAAACCAATTTTAAAAATTATTTCTTTTTAAATGACCTTACTTCCGAGATGGTCTCATGGCTACCAAATCTGGACCTGAAAATGTAGTCAGTTTTAGCAGTATTTACAGCATTTATATTATTTGTGTAGGGCAGACCGAGGTGAGTTGTGACAGAGGAGAGTTGTGACATCGTTTATTTATTTTGGAACCTATTAACGGATATTGGACTCGCAATAGTGTACGTTTCTCGGTTCAAGTCGCGAACTAGCAAACGTGCACTAATGGGAATTCACAAACAGTTTATGGATTCCCGAAAATCGAAGATGTCACAACTCTCCTCTGTCACAACTCACCTCGGTCTTCCTTACTTATACGGAATAGTATTCAAAATACCTATTTTTGTTAAGTAGTACATCTACACGATTTTTCTGCCAATTTTAAACCAGCTTTTTTTAATTTGTATTAACCTATCTATCTTATATAATTAAAGCGTCATCAGAGAGAGAATGTAGTTACGATTTTCTGGAGCCGTGTTTTTTTATGACATTGGAAAGCATACATGAAGACGGATTTCCTGATGGTAAGAAATTCATGCCGCCTAGAGACACCATAGGTAGTAATAAGGCGTTGCTAACCTGAGGCCGGGATAGTAGGCCTCGAGCATAAATAAGTTTACCGGAGACAAATTTGTTTTAAAATAATGCATAATTTGCGAATATTTTTTTAAAAGCATGATATTAATGCTTATCCAACTAAATACGTTATTCATCACAAGTATTTAATTTAAAACAAAATTGCCCTTTACATCACTAGATTTGAATGAATATCATATCAGATGTCACAGTTTTAAAATAACATCAAATGATCAAGAACTGCGACCACAACTAATGAGCCAAGCTGGCAAGTCGTCATGAGAGGAAGGCGGTCGCGGTGTTCCAAGTTAGCTCTACAAGATAGGTATTA
>NJDC01004014.1:15688-26766 GCA_002245475.1 Calephelis virginiensis
TTTAGATCGGCACTTACAACTCGCAACGCGAGGCTTAATGCATACTGTGTTCACTACACACGTCGGGCTGAAAAACTGCTAAATATTTGTTTGTAGGTACATTTGTTTCCAACAAAAACTGTCGAAGGAATTTTGAAGTACGTTATGTATCTATACTACCGCAGAAGTTTTCGTTACGGTGATAAATACACCCTGTATATACCTGTACATATTGCATGTAAGTAAAATAGTAACTAAAATTTTTCATTTATCTCGATGATCTCATCAGTGAGGTCGTTAAGATAAGTGTTGGTCGTCATAATTAGGTATAACTCAAAAACTACTGAGACCATTTCTTAACCATTTGCCATTTTTTAACAAGAATTATCAAATCACCACGTGTTATATACCCAATGAAATAATTGGAGTAGGTTTTTACAGTTTTACTGGGCTTAATTATATTATTAATTATGTTATGGGTTAAGTAGGAGTAAATTACATAGTCTACGAGTAGATTAAACCTTATAAGGTAACTCCCTATTTTTGATTATTAAACTCACAGTTTTTTTATGATATTGCAAGGCAAACAAGCAGACGGATTTCCTGATGGTAAGAAATTCACGAGGTCTAGAGACACCAAAGGTGGTAATGGTGCGTTGCCAACCTGAGGTCGGGATGTTAGGCCTCGGGCAACCGGCTACCTTCCCCTCCAAACCAGAGCACGTCATGACGTTACGGCGACAGGAATAGGTAAGGCGGTGGTACCAATCCGGGCGAGTCGCTGCGAAACTCTACTCTACTCTACTTTACAGTATTATTTGATGTACTTGCTAATTTAGAATACCTAACATATTTACCTCTTTTACCATCAATGTCGTAGTAGAACATCATTTTAA
Organism: Calephelis virginiensis; assembly: GCA_002245475.1. NCBI lineage: Eukaryota > Metazoa > Arthropoda > Insecta > Lepidoptera > Riodinidae > Calephelis > Calephelis virginiensis. The sequence continues at coordinate 16,564 of NJDC01004014.1, forward strand.
ATGAAAAAAATGTTCAATATGAGCAACCACAGCATCTGCTGATAAAAATAAAACAATTTGAAGAAACAATAAGCATAGCTTAGATTTTAAGTGAATACTGCAGGTTTTTTCTATTAAAAATAGTTTCCGTCCTTCCTCTACGACTACTGGATAGACAAATATAACGACATTGCGATTTTATATGTACAGATGGTACATGTAAATAGTACCCCAAATTACTATATTTACATAATAGAACATTTTTCAAATGGTCGTCAACTGGCCTTAGATTATAAAATGGTCTGGATTTCCCTTGTAACATTTACAGACTCTTCGCATTTCTATCTTTTCTTGAAAAATCGTAGACGTTTATCTTACCTCGAGAATGCTAAACACTTGTTTGCCTCACCCTTAACATTGCTGGCTTGGGTCCATTAAAGGATCTAGACCCACACAAGACGCCACTCATTATTCTGCGTCTCACCATTGGTTAATAATAATATGTTATATTTCTTTTTGCTTTGCATTACTTTTTTGTAATACTATGAAACTAAATAAACAGACGGATCTCTTCATGATAAGTAAGTAAATATATTGACACTTGTATCTCTAAAAAGGTAGGCGTAGGTAGAAAGAAGGCATCCATGAGTATCCGAATGTACTACTTAGTCTCAGAGTGTGATATGTAGCAAACCTATTGACAAATGGACACTTATCTAAGTTCTTTTATTATAACAATAAAACACATTTTTTAAGTTACTCGGGCCCGGGAACTGAACACCTATCATGGTAAAAATACAACTTTCTTAAAGACAACAAAATTCACTACCGAAATCTAAAGCGAAAAGGTGATTAATCTTCCAGAGAAAAGTATCTTGCTTTTAAGCATCTGTATGTGAAACAATACGTTTGATAACACCTCTTGTGATATATATCGTACTCAAGTGTATAAAATCACGCAGCATTTACCCAACAACCACACGATGGATAGACTCAACCCTGACAACTTAGTCGCCAAGGTAACCTTTCTTGATGCGACTATCGAAACTTGTATGATGCGAGGATGTTCCGAGGGTGGTGTGCGTTTTCTACAAAAAGTCGGACTTTCTGTTAATGGTGACAATTAATCATCATTTCATTGCAAGGGAAAGTAAACTCACTATGTTCCAAGCTATGAACCGTCGAAGTAGCTGGCAATCTTCTACACTAAGAGGACACTATATAATGAACTCATAAGCTGGATCTATCATGGACAGCCGTCGGGCACCATGGCAAGGAAATACGGGTTTTAGAAACTGGACTGATGGGTCTAAGAAAGATGGAAAAGCTTAAGTTGGGTGCGGGTCAACAAGCATATAGGAATAGGCATTCTTGTTACTTTGTACTAGGCCGAAATATTTGCAATGCTGACGTGTTGACAGGAAAACATTTACCGCTCTTACATAAATAAATAATAATTACACTGTGGTACTATCGGACTGTAAGGCTGTTCTAAAGGTTATGATATTTTGGAATGGTTAGGGAATAATTTTGCACGAATTGCTTTAATTATCGCCTCTGTGGTCTAGCGGTTCGGGTGTTGGACTTGACTGCATGAGGTCCCGGGTTCAAATCCCGGGTCGGCCAACAAAAAGAAAATTGGATTTTTCCATTTCATTGGATTGGACTTAGTGTCTTCGGCTAGTCGTGGGTGCCCTGGTTGTGCCTCTGCCTACTTCTTCGGGGATATGGGCGTGAATACACTTTTTTTTTACTTTTTGCTTTAATTATCAGTATGAAAGTACTATAATTTATGTAGTAGAATACAATATTCATTTATTGCGATATCGTACACAAACATGACAACACGAACATTCACGCAAGAGCCTTGAGCCGTCTTATTTGCTCAAGTGTTCTGCGCCGTCTTACGAATTTTCAATTAGGTCACTGGTCCTGAAGCGAGTTTAGAAGTTTTTACCCATTCCAAAAAAAGTGTGCAACGCGGCTAAAGAAGTTTTCACTTCAAAAATATTATGGAATACGCCCAAGTCATCAATAAGCTGGGCGAAAATAAAAAAAAATAGCGCTTGAAAAGGCATACAGGGATAAAGCGAAATGCGGTTCATTTCATAGAGAAAATGTAAGACGATTGAGCATCGTCTGTCACCTTTCATATCTATGACATAGATTGCGAATAAACTTAAACAAAACACATGTTTAATCAGGGTTAAGATTTCAGAAACCAATTAGAAGTTGCGCATTCTATGTCATAGACATGAAGGATGACAGACTATGCCCAAACGTCTTAACTTTTCTATATTTATTACTTTTACGTTACGTCATCATTCCTCGTCCCCCGAAGTTCAGTATAAAATAAACTAAAAGTTTAGAACTAATTTAACAAATAAAAACATAATCAGTTAACGAAACAATGTAGTTGTGACATAGTCGTCATGCACAATACCTGTTTCAGCGATATGATGCACACACTCTTCTCTCATCTACTCCAAGACGCAACCGTTTGTCTATAAGTAGCTACATGTGTAGGTATTGTGATAAATCCTCAAAAATTTCTGTAGGTTTCAGTTGTTCTTTGTTTTATACCTACCTATAGTTGCTGCCGTTAGGTAAGGTAAGATATTTTCTAATGTTGAGAATTACAAGTCACTTTAACACGTCAATCATGTTATTTGCGCGTTGTGAATCTGAAACTAGGATCTTAAGCAAATAATTAAGAAACATTTGTACTTTCTACAATATATTTTATTATTTTTTATTTTTATGGTTTAGCTACACAAGCATCATCAGGGCTATATAACAACTCTCGATGATGATGCTTGAATAGCGAAACCGGGTTGGAAATGAAGTAAGAATGGAATTCCACCAAGCACCGACGATAAGGAGTAGAGAGTTTAGGATCTTATGCTTTGTGGGATCGTTCAACTATTGTCTTCGGTTAGTTTTGTTCTAGAGCCCCCACTACATTAGTTATATGGTTTGGAGATTAAGTCGGTAATAATATTTAAAATGCCCGATATTTTGTTCTACTTAGTTTCGATTTAGTGTCGTTCCTATTTGCGAAAATCGTTATTTTATATAATATCAGATTATAAATGACCAGATGTGTGTTTTCGTTGAGGTTTCTTTTTGAGGACCGCTGCGCGCTATTCCCATAGATAACTCCGAGATACTAAAATGTTCCCTTTTTTTTAAAATAGCCTGAAAATTTGCTGTATTTTAGCCTTTTCCAGAGGTTTAGGCGCTTAACATACATACATACAAATCTTCACGCCAAGTCCCTTACGGGGTAGGCAGAGAGTATCGAGTGCCAGACCTCACGATCCTGATAAACCTGTCTTGCTTCCTTCACATTCATATCCCTTTTTATACAAACACGCCGGTTTCGGAGACTCTTGACACCACCCTCGGATAATATCCGATTGATCTGATCGTGAAATGTCAGCCATGGTCTCCCCGGGTACCTACATCCATCCACATTCGCATTGTATATCTGCTTTGTCAATCTTTCATCTGTCATTCTTTCCACATGACCGAACCAGCGGAGCATGCCGTTTCGCATTTTAACACCAACACTTTCTTTCAATCCCACTCTTTCTTGGATTTCACTGTTACGAATGCGGTCAGCGAGCGTTACACCACAGATTTTCCGTAGTGCTCTCATTTTGACCGCATTTATCCTACTTTCATGCTCTTTCTGACATAACCAACTCTCACTTCCATACAGTAACGTTGGAATAAGAACAGAATTATGCAAAGCGAGTTTAGCTTTTTGACTCAAAACCTCGCTTTGGAATAGCTTACCCAACGCCCCATTCACACTATTCCCTGCACTCACTCTTCTCTCTACATCCGCGGTGTACCTTCCATCCCTGCTAAAAGCACAACCAAGATATACAGTTTCATTCACTTGTTCCAGCACTACATCATCAACCAAAATTTTTACATCCGTTCTGGCTACGTCTCTTTCAAACACCATTATTTTGGTTTTCATCGCATTCAAATGTAAGCCCCTTTCTTTACAATCTCCTTTCATAACTGTGACCAGTGTTTGCAGCTCAGATGGTGTAGAGCCCAAAAGTACAGCATCATCTGCATAAAGCAGGCATTTCACCGCTTGGTCACCCATACTCATTCCCACATTCAATGATCTTAACCTTTGAAGACATTTGTCCAAATATAAGATAAACAAGTGCGCTGACAACACACAACCCTGCTTGACACCAATATTAACATCAAACCAAGGCGATATGTTGCCATCCACCCGCACGCATGCTTTACAGTCTAAATACATTGACTGCACCGCACGCAGCAGAGACCCGACTATTCCATTATCTGGCAAAAAGGCGCTTAAAGAATCAAATATTAGGTGGGACCATCTGTACATAACCCACAATACAAGTGAATTAATAAATTTATTATTGATATTCCATACCTATTTTAAATTTCTCTTTTTATATAAATATATGCTATGTTCAGGCGGCTATTTAACCTGCTAGTTGGCGCAAAGAAATCGGTATCCCGCTTTGAATCGAAAAAATTGTTGCGTTAGGTGTGACCAACTCGTGGGGCAATGAATTAGCATCTAAAGTCACCAAATATCGAAGGCTCGTTTGAATACATGATTCGTAACTGTTTGTGTTCAAAGTAGTGCACTTCGTTACAAATGGCGGTATTTCTAAAAAAATAATACTTTTAAAAAAGGGCAAAATCATGCTCAAAGGTCGGCCACGCATTTGTGATACTCCTGGTGTTGCGTATGTGATCATTTAAAACCAAATGACCCACCTTTTGCCTGTTATAAAAATGTTTTAAAAAACATTTTTTTAAAACATTTTTTTGTGCATAATTACAAATGTTTGATTCCAGGATAGATAGCTTGAAATGGATTTCACGCGTATTTTGTTTGATTTGGTAAGTTGATTTTATAAAGTAACTGAAAGAAAGAAAGTAACTGAAGTAAGCTCAACGACATATAATCTACTATATTCCTAGTAAAACTGTAGGAGAGTGAATTTGGATAAAGAAGACATTTAAAAGAAGGTGTAAGCGACTAAAAAGGGGATGTAGAACACATTTTTAGAATTTTCTGTCTGTCTGTCTGTATTTGACCTTGATTCACGCCAATTCTACTGAACCGATCGTAACAAAATTTGGCAGATAAATACTTTATAGTTCGAAAAAGGCCACACAACCCTTTTTATCCGCTTACTAAAAGGATTTGTATGGTAAATTGGGCTATAATTCATTAATACGTAGTCCGATTTTGTTCATTCTCCCCTAACTCCCGTAATATAGATAGGCTATGGTTGTCGAGTGCCAAGTAAATTAAGTTCGCCGGGTCGGCTAATATGTCAAGCAGTTGTGGTTTGCCAAGTGGAGGAGTTGCCTTTACCTTCCTGACTTACTGGCTGACTTTATTCCCAGTTAGCTACAGGTTTGCCACTTTTCCCTACTGCTACAGGTTTGATTGTGCATCGTCTTTGAAACATAAAACAAATATGGAGGAAGCTAGACAGAACTGTTTCGATTATGGCACTTTGGTTTTTAAAACTCTCAATGCAGAGGACATGAACAATTGAAGATGTGTCAGTATATGTATTTATTTTTCAGTTTATGATTCTGGCCACTGTACAAGGCGTGTTGGCATGCGGTAAGTGACAGCACATACGACTAATAAAAAGTTAGATAAAAAATTCATGTTACAAGAAGGCAAGCAAAATCACTACGCCTATTGACCGTCTTGTCCGTCTAGTAGCAAGCGTACTCGTCTAACTACATTGACCAATCGCGATGCTCGTGTTGGATTTCCGACGGGGGCTGGCATTTTCGGGCCAAATTTATTTTGGCATCTATTCAAGTATTTCTATGTGTTAGTATCGTTGACTAACACCCATAACGCAGAAATATAATTTGCTTACTTTGGGGTTATACTCAATTTATTTTTTGATATCAAGCATGAAAATGAAACCAGATACTGCGATTATATGCTCTTTGCTTAGGTAACATCCTTCATAGGAGTTGATGAGGGTTAGTAATGGCTCTTTGAGTCTTCAATTTCGTATAGTTCGAAATCTAAAAAATCACCTTTTTTGTGATTTGACAGTAAACAATCTTATCCCACTTCTGATGGTAAGAGATAACCTTTCTTATAAACAGCATACGTGTAACAGATGTGTTGTTGTCCTGTGACCGAAATACAATGCCTATTGTGCAAGCCAACTGGCTTCCGTCCTTTTCGAACTGGAACACAACAATGTTATTGTAACAGGAGTAGGTAAGCCGGTGGATCCCAAACCGGGCAAGTTGCATTGGGCAACATTGGCTGCGCAGCTCAACCGTGGAATCGTGACAGAATTTCGCTATTTATAATAGTGGAATTTATAACTTCGCCTCCAATGCAGGGAGTTGGTGTGGTTCCATGCAACTCTTGTTATCTAGACGCGTCACTTGCCTGTTATAAGTATAAAGTGAAATAAAATCGTTTTTATTCTATTCCGTTCCATAACATTCCATTATTTCCATTCCATTCCGTTCCGTTCCACTCCATTCATTTCCATTCAATTCTTTTCTATTCAGAAGTGTGTATTTCACCATGGCGATAGGGTCTTAGCAGCTGCAAGTAGGACTGGATTTATTTTAATTAATTGAAATTTTATGTTTTTCATTCAGTCGGCGTTGGTGTCGAAGTTGGTGTCGGCATTGGTGTCGGCGTTGGTGTCAGTGACAAATAGTTATCCATGAGATAAGGTTGTAACATAAACTGATAAGAAATTTTGTTTTATTCTGGTGTTTTTTTCGTTTCTGAACATTATGTTTCACGGTACAAAAAGGCAAACAGTAATAAGGATTTCTAAAGGCAAGAATAAATATACCCCTTGTATATATTTTATGTGACAAGACAGCGAAGAAGCACACGACTCCTGATGGTAAGAAACAAACGTGACCTTTCGACACCATACGTATCGAAGGTCGCTGTACTGTGGATGGGAAGTTCGACCTGCTGTGCAAGTCTACAGGTTGAACCTTTTATGAAGCTATGAAAACTCCATCTTTTGTTTTTCAAGTTTCCAAGAGTTTTTGCAACATCGTAAAAGAAGATGGTCGTAATTTTTTTCGTAATTTAATTCGTAAGGTCTTAGCTGGCCTCAGAAAGGGGCAAATTGACTTAAAAAAAAGTTTGCCAAATAGCATGGGCGCCGGCAACAGTGTGCAAGTGGGTTCAACTGCACCCCTCTATCCGGAAAGAAATTAGATAGAAAAATTATCTGACTCTGAGTACATTTCTAGCGAGAACTGGGCGGGGCGAGGGAATTCGACTCGCGCTTGGGTGTATTCGGCTAGCGTTCGGCGCTCGCTCGTGCATTCGCACCGGCGATCGACAACGACCTCCGTTGGAAGAAAACAGAAGAAAGTTATTTAGTTTTGTTGAATTTTTCATTTAATGTTAACTGACTTTGAAAAGATCAATAAATGCCTTTTAGATTAAGAATAGAATATAGCTAGGTACATTAGTGTCAGCACTTGGTATTCCTCCTCAATATACTTTAGAATCGCCTCTGTGGTCTAACGCTCCGGCGTCAGACTTTACTACTAGAGGTCCCGGGTTCGATCCCCGGGACGGGCAAAAAAAAAGTATCAATTTTCTAATAGAAAATAACGATGCCCGGCAATCAATTTAATATGCTTACCACAATATGCTTGCCTCCTACCTACCACATTGTGGGACTTCAGTGTCTACAGCTAGTCGTGGGTATCCCTGTTATGTCTCTGCCTACCACTTCGGGGATATGGGCGCAAATATGGTCTCTTTTATTACAAGCTCGCGCTTATGACCATGCTCCTGCCTTCCTATTTTTAAGCGGCTCCAAAAAAGAGGTTATCAATTCTAGTGTAAGTAAGTATGTTTGTTATGCGATTATTCGGCCAATGACCAACCGATTTTCGTGGCCTTGCTTAGAAAGACTGAGTCTTATTACAAATTTTTTTTAATCTTGCGAAACCCATAGGCTTACCGTCACTAGCACTGTGACCCTCGACATAGGCCATCGATTTGGCTTTTGGAAAAAAACACATTCCATGTTTTGCCCACACTCTAAATTTGGTGTCACAAAATTCTATGCAACAGTGTACTGAGCTGCGAAAATTGATAACTAAAGTCAAATATACTCGTATTGTAACATGGTTCAAAAAAAAACAATATATCCAGTAACGAATTACGTAAACCAACCCAGAAAGATACTAAATTGATACAAGAGGTTCCGACCAGATGGAATAGTACATATTTTATGATCGAAAGATTTTCGGAGCTTCGCACTATCGCTAATAACATAATAATTCGTCATAAAAATGCACCACCGATGGTTACTGCGTCAGAACTATTAATTTTTTCTACGATATTACAAGTTTTGCGACCGATTGAAGCTGCAACTAAGGAAGTGTCAGGGGATAAGTACTGCACTAGTAGCAAGGTAATTCCACTTATCCATTGCCTTCTTTTGAAAGTTAAAACTCTCAGTATCGAAGAACCTCTTGCCAATGAATTACAGTCATTGGTCCTTAAAGAGATTGACAAGAGAATGGGTGTTACAGAGAGAGTGACTCCTCTTGGATCCAAGGTTTAAAAAAATGCATTTTACAGACCCAGTAGCTTGCTGTTCAGCTGTGGCAAAAATCAAAGAATTTGTGAAAATTGCTTTACAAAATGAGGCCTCTGCGGAATCTGATTCTTCAGACAATTCTGACCAACCTAAAGATAACTTTTCTGTATGGGATGATCAGCACAAATTAGTATACAAGAGCTGGAAACAGCGAAGTCTGACGATACTATTTCTGATGAGCTGTCTATTTACTTGTGTAGTCCCGTAGGAAGACTCAATGAGAACCCATTGGAAATTTAGAATGATCTGAAAACTCAACTTCAATAAAATTGCTTACAAATACTTGACCATGGTGGGAACATCAGTACCGTCTGAGCGTTTGTTTTCGAAAGCAGCTCAAATCGTTAATCAGCAACGAAACAGACTGAAAAGGAAACGTTTAAATAAGCTTTTGTTTTTGCAAAGTCTTCCAAAAGAAAACTGGTTTTAAGTCAAATTGTCAAACATAGCCATTTTTTAAAATAAATTACCTACTACTTCACGAAAAGTCTTTCTTTTTTTATTTTAGTAACAGATTCCTTAAACACACATACGAAAATCAAAAAGGAAAATGTTTTTCTAGGAATATTCTATAATAAAAAATTAGTTCAGGAGGCTAACTTCCACTTGTGATACAACGTTAGAAAAAGTACTCGATGTTGAGAAAACATCGATGTTTCTAACCGATGCATCGAAAAACGTCGATGCACAGCCGCGATGTATTGCATCGAAAAAAAAACATCGATGTATTTTTCAAGTGGACACCCCTTGAATTTCAAGCCTGTCGCTTCTCTTATTCCTCTTAATACATATACAAACCAACCAATTTTATTACAAAGTGAATCAATATGTGCCCTCCGTTAGCAAAATTAATCGATTTTTATTCCTTAGAAGTTAGTAAAATCTACATTGTCTATGACACTAATATTTAAAATAACGTCTAATTTTTTAGCCTCTCTATAAAGTGTTTGAAAATCGATTGATTTTATTTTTGTTTTATTTATTTTAAGATTATGCTCATTTAACCAATCTGCTACTTTGTTCAAAAGTTTAGTTGTTTCTGTAACTAAATCAGTTTTGTTTTCACACTTGATGAGAAGAGTTGTATCATAAGCAAAGAGTATAGCATCAATTGATAGTATCAGACTGTTTATTTATGTAAATTAAAAAAAGTAATGGCCCTAAAACGCTACCTTGTCGCACACAGCAGTCATTAAAAAGTTAATTTGAAGTATTGACGTTTTCGCGATTTCTACTTATTTTTATAATCTCTCCACAATGCTTTTTTTTCTAAATAGCTTTTAAACCAATCTAATATAATTCGTAGGTCACACTATAAGTTTTACGTAACTTGCAAAAAAAAACACAATATGTTATGACCAAAATATTATATTTATTGTTTTTCATAATAATCTACCTAACATTTTAAACATTTTTTCATACGATCGAACCATTTTTTAAAACAGGAGGTCCACAGATCTGAAGTCTTGTTTTCTACGAGCTGGTTGAACGCTATCACTGCCTTTTCGGAATTAGTAAAAGTAAAACCTCTCATGAAATCGTTGATTTTGGGAAAAATACAGAAATC
>NJDC01004015.1:0-17622 GCA_002245475.1 Calephelis virginiensis
ATTACCAACTACGAAGGCCAGCTATTAAAACAGTTTAAGAAAATAATATTACACTAAGGGGGTAAAATAGCGGTAAGAAGTTTGTATGAAAAACCGTTATTTTATTATTTACAAACATGAAACTTTATTATTTGACTACATATTAATAATGAGTAGATACGTACATTTAAGCGTTTTTGAAAATTCTACCCCAAGGGTTTGAAATAGGAACGAAAGTTCGTATGGGAGACCGTGTCTTTTTAAGTTAGAAACACGAAACATTATTTTTGGGCTACTCTTTAAATGTTAGTAGTTACTTTTTCCATTCTATTCTATTCTTTTCTATTCTACCCTAACGGGGTTAAACAGGTGTCGAAAGTTTGTATGAAAGTCCTTATTAATGGACTTTTTAAATTAACTTTAGTTCAGTAAACGTATTAACTGCCACGTGATCAAATAGTAGTATGTAATTCGTGATTCGTCAGATCGTATTCGCTTCTGTTGGACTCTGAAGATTCTAGATACTTTATTATATCTAAAGAATCTCGCCATTTTTTTTCTTCAATTCTCACCTCCCAAACTAGCAGACGGGTAAGAAGTTCACGCCACCTTGATACACCAACAATAACAATGGTGCGGTGCTAACCTTACACCTGGGCTTTCAGTCTCGAGCAAAAGTAATTTTATCAACTATTTTATTCTCCAAACCGGAACACGTAAAGGGCAAACACTGATGCTACGAACTCAAGAATAGGCAAGGAGGTCTAGATGATACCAATCTGTGAAACTCTATCACCTAGTCAAAACTGCATTGCAAAACAGAAGAAACATACCCGTGATAAGCTAAGACCTCCACTGCTTCTCTTTATCTTCTCCACACATATCAATTTTAAGCCTACGTAAGTTTAGCTAAACTGTATGTATGGCATGTCAACCCTCTATGATCTGTGTTCTTGTGACTGTTACTGTTTGAATCCCGAATGTATGCCACTGTTTTTCTATAAAGAAAATTGATAGTTCGAATCAAACTTGTTTTCATTGTCAGCATCAGACATTAGACTTCAATATATTTTATTACGAAATAGATCAACGTGCGATTTCGAATTGCAAAGTCCATATTTTTTATTCGGAGTTAGTAAAATCAAAATTCTCTTTGTTAGCAAACCATAGCTAAAAGATATCAAATAGAATCTGTACTTACTATCGTCGGGACTTAGCGGAATTCCATTGCATACACACTTTTTTGTAATAAACACTTGTACTTATCCACTATACACTTTATTTAATACTTTTCGTCTCTCTTTAGCTAAACACTTTTTACAGCATCATCAGGGCTTTGAAACTGAAGATCAAAAGACTTTTAGTTTAACGTTCAGTACTTATTTGGTTGGACCAGGTTGGATGCACAGAACAATATTACTCACAGAGGTTGGATGTTACTGACGGTATTCACATATAAAAATGTTAACTGTAAACAAACCACAACAACATTTTTAATTATTTATACGGGATACTCACGATCTCTTTTTATTTTATTTGTTGATATTTCGGCCTAGTTGCATAGGCCATGGTAACGACGGGACTGCGGCGGCGAGCTGTAACTTTTGACAGGAGGATCTACTGACATTTATCTCTTCATCTTTCATTACATCATCTTAATCCATTTTCGGGATTAGAAATGTGCCCGGTTGGCGATAGGCTTGCCACCTATCACATTGTGGGACTTAGTGTCTTCGGCTAGTCGTGGGTGCCCTGGTCGTGCCTCTGCCTACATCTTCAGGGATATGGGCGTGAAGATGCTTTTTTTATTTTCATTTATGAATTGATTGAAATTGCTGGAAGGTAGCTCAAAGCCAAAACCAACGAATACAGAATACTTTTTATTTCATTCGACTTCAAGGATACTAGAAAAAATCTTTTTTTAATTTTCCTATACAAACTGAACGGGTAGAATGAACTTTGTTGGAACATCAACTTACATTGTAAATACCCGCTTTCCTATCACTAATGTAACCCAGGATCTGGCTTCATACTATAATATGGTTGATAGTTTTTTTTTTCAATTCATTTATTGTTTGTGCGGAGTATTTTTAAATGATGTTATTAATAATAAATTAAGAACTTATCTCGCTAATAGCCTCTAGAGATTTTCTTTATTTAAATAACATTCATAATGAATAGTTGAACATTCTATCGATAAAATAATTAAAAAACAGTAAAGAACTTTTTGGTTATGTATTTCTAAAAAAAGGCTACAAATTCTCAAGAATCTTGAAAAAAAAAAAGTATCTTCACGCCCATATCCCCGAAGAGGTAGGCAGAGGTACAACCAAGGCACCCACGACTAGCCGAAGACACTAAGTCCCACAATGTGGTAGGTGGCAAGCCTATCGCCAACCGGGCACATTTCCAATCCCGACCAACATTTTTTTTTAATTAGAAAATTGGAAAAATCCAATTTTATTTTTGTTGGCCGACCCGGGATTCGAACCCGGGACCTCATGCAGTCAAGTCCAACACCCGGACCGCTAGACCACAGAGGCGACAATCTTGAAAACACCATTATTTTTGTATTATGTAAATGTCTCGCTTTCTAAAAGCTAATATTTATCCAAAGTTACCAAGTCAATCTTGTTTTGAATAAAATGGATTGCCTTATTTTGTTAGTATAATACAAGTATAATACAGAGCAATAAAAAAGTATGGAGGGCCGGAGAGAAGGGTAGCCTTGTACAATAGCTGTAATATCCTGGCTACAGGACAGCGAGGCACTTGTAATATCTATGGTTAGCTCTTGCCATCAGCAGAGCCGTGTGCTTGTTCGGTTGCCTCTCACATAAAAAAAATATCTAAAATACCTGCACATCCGTAATCCCGAAGATGTAGGCAGAGACCAGGTACCCACCACTATCCAAAGATACCAGGTCCCACAATATGATAGGTGACAAGCCTTTCGCTAACCGGGCACATCTCTAATCTCACTCAAAGCCATTTCGTTCCGCCCGATCAGTTTGTATGGGAAAAGTTAAAATGTTGTTTCTCCCAGTTTCCTCACAACCGAATAGGATAAAAAGTATTTTAGTCCTTCTCCCGGTCCTAAGCTATCTTCCAACCATTTTTCAGCCTAATCAGTTGTAGCCGTTATTGAGCTATAAATAGTGTAACTAACACCACTTTATTTTATACAATCAATAAATATATAAATAAATCTGTATGTAAAAAAGGCGTGTTCACCTTATCACCGAAATACCAAATTCATCAGAAGTCTGCCGTATAATCTGTTTTGACAAATATAGAGGAGATAAATCACCAGCCGTTTGCCGTCGGATGGCTGAGACTGTTATCATTAAAATCGCGTCGGAATGAAATAAAAATGCAAATATTACTTGAAACATTATGCGACTACAGACCGCTGACATTATTATACACCACTGCCAAATGTAAATCCATTTGAACATGTTTTTGGAATGATTGCATAAGTTTAATAAAGCTAGTTTTCATGCAGAAAAGTTTACAGTAAGTTTTATCTAGTTATTTCAGTATTATGCTATTGTATTTTGTTTGATTTTATCTACATAAATCGTTTTATTTGGTTAATGTCACTTGTATTATCTACATAAATCGTTTTATTTGGTTAATGTCACTTGTAAAGTGAACGTTTTCAGTTGAATGTAATGAATTGTATAATTAAACACTTATAATGCTAATAAGTAATGACTTACACGCGCATTAGTTACATATATTAACAAAATAAATCAACACAACGGAAACAATTCATTGAACTATATCACTTTTCAAATTGTTACTTAGTCATACAATTGCATTTTGGACTTATATTCAAGAAACGAGTCGTATTGCTTACGAACGGTAGTTTTTTGTACGGATAGTAATAATCTATCTACGTTTATTGGCTGTCAATACGAAAAATTTTGTGTAAAGTAACTGTGACCAAAGCTTCGTAAGAGAGAGGGAGAGAGTGTTGAGATGTGTATGTATGTGTGTCTGTTGCATCACGACATCTAAAGAGTGGACAGAAGTGGATGCGTCTTTTTCTAGCTTTAAGTTCTTAGTTACATTACAGTTAGATTTAGTCGGGATTATTGATTTTTTGCAATTTCATTTTATAACTAGCTGACCCGGCAGACGTTGTTCTGCTCTATTTTTAATGAGATTTTAATAAAAAAAATTTGGTGAGTCACCATTATCATTTAGGGGTATTAAAAATAGATGTTGGCCGATTCTCAGACCTACTCAATATGGTCACACAATTTCGTGAGAATCGGTCAAGCCGTTTCGGAGGAGTACGCGAACGAACATTGTGACACGAGAATTTTATATATAAGACTAGCTGATCCGGCAAACGTTGTTTTGCCATATAACTAATTAAATGACGATTGATCAGTTATCAACTCGGGATAAAAAATGATTAAATTACTAAAATGACTATTAAAAAATAGGGGTTTGTGATGAAAGGGTGAAAATTTAGGGTTGTATGTACTTTTATATGCTGTGTCATAAAAAAATAAAAACAAACAATTTTGTCTCAAAATTACAAAAAAAAAATTTAGGGGTGGACCACCCTTAACTTTAAGGGGGATGAAAAGTAGATGTTGACCGATTCTCAGACCTACTCAATATGCTCACACAATTTCGTGAGAATCGGTCAAGCAGTTTCGGAGGAGTTTAAGTTCGAATCCCGTGACACGAGAATTTTATATATTAAATTATTTTTGATGGGCCCCCGACGAAACCAGTATATTATATACTAGCTGCTACCTGCGGCTTCGCCCGCGTTTTCACAGAAACCCGGTGTGCAATCGGGATTAAAAATAGCCTATATGTTAATTCAGGTCACAATCTATCTGTCTTCCAAATTTCAGACAAATCCGTTCAGCCATTCGAGCGTGAAAGAGTAACAAACATCCATACATCCATACTTACAAACTTTCGCATTTATAATATTAATAGGATATTTCATATAGGTTTCGTGGGGGCTTCATCAAAAATTTTACTTAGTAAAAACGAAGTATCTTCACGACCATATCCCCGAAGTGGTAGACAGAGGCACAATCAGGGCACCAAGGAGCAGCCGAAGACACTAGGTCCCACAATGTGATAGGTGGCAAGCCTATCGCCAACTGGGCACATATCCAATCCCGGGTAACGTTAATTGTATAAGAAAATTGAAAATATACATTTTCTTGATACAATTTATTTACAAACACTTGTACGTTCCACAATATTTTTTTATTTTTTTTTATTTTTATAGGTTCGCCAACCGGTTTTGCTATACAAGCATTATCAGGGCTATATAACAACTGTTAGGCAACTTGTAAGGAGTGATTGGAGGCACAATTGATTAATATCATTTTTACTTTCCACGTTATAGTTTATTATTACCTACAGTTGTTGTTGCTCTAATGGTGATTTTGAAGTGATACAACCGGATGAAAGATAATAGAATATGTTGTGTGAAGTATAAGTGATATTAATGAATTGTATCTGAATGATTACCTGATGAAACCAGGTGAGTATAGGTAGAACCAACGGGACCGCTGATGGTAGCAACAACTTGCTCGGGTAGGGATCTACTACCTTACCTATTCCTTCCGCCATATTGACAGTGTGATATACCGCTCCGGGGATTAGGGTGGTCAGTAGACTTTCATAATAATCCTTACATATCGGCCCAGGTCTGCGTTGCACTTAAACCATTTATGGTCTCTAGATGCCATGGTTATTTTTGATCATCAGGAGACATCTCGTGTTATCAAATGGACTTTAAAAGTAAATTAATAGAAGAAGGCGTTACTTTGCGGAAATCCATACTTAAATCTAAATCAAATTATTTAATTTATGGAGATTATTTATATTTATATATTTCAAATCATTTAATATGGAGTGCAGTCGAATTCTCCTGATGATGCTTCGGTTACGAAGCGAAACGTACGTTGTGTTTTTAGTAGTATGTGTATTGTTGGTGCTAATAAAACAGTTTAGTGGTGTGTATTGTGTAGAGCTGGATGTATTTGGGAGTTTTAGCTTCCGGTAAGTCCAATTCATTCTTAGCGCACTGTTTTGTCTGTTTTGTTACGCAATAATACGTGTACATTTTTTTGGCGGAAAATTGCAAATTAAATAACTTGATTTAGATTTGACTTTAAAAGTTACTTTTTTGAAATGAATTTAGGTGAATCTCTAGAACTAGGTAACTGATTTCGAAAGTTTTACAAACCAATACTTAGGGTAATCACGCGAAAAATCAGCATCATACCTGTGAATAAAAATTTATTAGTTAATTAAATATCAAAACCAATTACTCTAGGATAATTAAAAAAAGTGTTTGATAACTATTTTCATAGCTAACGTTTTTAGAAAAAATCATGTAATTTTTAATAGCATTAAGGGTTGAAATGAAATAAAAAGGTACTTAGTCAAAATGTTTCCCTGGAGACGCAAGATTAATAGTCCGTTTGTGTTTAGCATAAATCACAATCGGTATTAATATAATCTATATACTAATACGTAATGCCAAAACTTTGGACCCCTTTACACGTAAATTGCGCGGACGCAGAAGCATAAAATTTAGCACACTTATGGTTTATGTGTATGAAAAGTGCAGAATGCTAATATTTTTCAACAATAATGCTCGTAAAGTACATTAAATCAATAAATAAAACATTGCCTACACTACCATGCATTTAACACACACAAACAAATTTATTGATGATAACGATAAAAGATCACAGCTGGCGCACTAAAAAGTTTAGAAACAAAGTAATTGGTCTTGAGAAATGAAGATGGTGTTCTTATCAGCAAGAAATGAAAATGTATTATGGTCGAATTTCGACCAATGGGCAACCACTAGTGACAAGAGAATTACGCAAACTACTAAAACAGCATATATGTTTTAACCATGAAGCTGAAGGCTGCATTCTCGACACAGACATATAGGGTTACTTTTGAAGCTCGATTAATACAATTTAGGAAATTGGAATCGAGTACGTCATTTTAGATACTTTTGAACACAATACTGGCAAATTATAAATGGCAATGTAAGGTTGTTTGTTACACTTTCAAGTAAAGAGTACTTAACCAATCAACATGAATATTTGTAAACATAGTCTTGGATTTATTTAAAAGTGACAAATTGTGCTTTTTTATGACTTAAATGCGAGCGTAACCACGGGAAAAGTAGTGAGGATATATGAGGATACCTGATTTATGTTAACTACTAGTTTCATTATTCCAATATTATAGTAGTAGCAGTCTTCACACCCATATCCCTGAAAGGATAGGCAGAGGCACAACCAGGGCACCCACGACTAGCAGAAGCCACTAAGTGATAGGTAGCAAGTCTATCGCCAATCGGGCACATATTCAATTCCGGGCAACGTTAATTTTATTAGAAAATTGAAAATATCCATTTTTTATTTTTTTTTTTGCTTGACCCGGGGATCGACCCGGGACCTCAAAAAATCAAGTCCGACGTCGGACTGGTAGACCACAGAGATAATTTGATAATTGATAGTTTGCTATTTATTGTATATTTACACAAATTAAACTCATTGTTGCATAATAAACTCTCGGGTAGTTATGGAGTAAACCTAATTTAAATAGAGTATTGAGATCTCTTTGAAAGCCGTGTTAATTAAGATCTTAACTGGCATTTTATAAAATAGAAAATTGGCTTCATTTTGTTAAATATTTACTGATTTTATTCAATGTACTCTAGATAAGTTTCTTAATTTTATTTATTTTGTCATGTCACATTTAAAATAATTGCTTTCTTGTTTTTAATTATTTGCAACTAAAAATGTATAATTTTAGAAGACCCGGCGAATTTTGTACCACTTGACATTATTAGCTACTAAAATTTTGTATGGATTAAAGCATTGATTTACCCATTTTGATTAAATTTTACCGGATTTTCTTCTCATAAAAATCATCCGACAATAACTAACACGACAAAAATATAGCAAAATTGGTCTATTAAATGGATAACCTAAACATTATCATCCTGACCATATGTTGGATGACCACGCGAAATAATAAATAAAAAAATACCCATGGACAAATTACACATATGTAGCTATACTTAATATGCTTAACTTTAGTCCGTGATTTTACCCGAGGTATCAAGTTAGTCAAAGGCCATCGTCGGGAGACATTTGTTGCAATGTGTATATTAAAATTATTCTTGTAACAATTTAATATTTTCTTAGTATTATAGAAAAGAAAATGAAAAGATAATCAGTATTTTTCCTGATTATATAGCAAAATGAGGCTTGATTCGATTAGTGTCATGATGGCAGAGGCACAACCAGGGCGCTTACGACTAGCTGAAGACACTAAGTTCCACAATGTGGCAAGCCTATCGCCAACCAGGCACACATCCAACCCCCTGCAAAATTATTTTGTTGGAAAATTGGAAAAACCACATTTTCTTTGTTGTCCTCGGAAATCAAACTCGGTTAATATCGAATATTTTAACACTCCCTTATTAATTCGTTGAGATATCAAGATCAATACTTATCTTGTAAGTTGGACTTTTGAGATATTTTCTACGTTATAAGTAAGCCACTAAACAGGCGATAGAAAGAGAAAACTAATGACTGTAGCCTATATGTAACACGAGCGTTAGTTTTGCGTCCTTCTCATACGTATCTTTTATAAAAATAGAAATGATGTTTTTTATAGTTTCCTTGCAAATAAACTGTACAAAAGTATCCCTGAAAAGATAGGCACAGATGCAATCAGGGCATCCACGACTAACCTAAGACAAACCTGACAATGTGATATAGGCAAACCTATTGTCCACCGGGTACATACTGCATATCCAATCCTGGTAAGGTTACTTTTTATTTTAAAATTAATATTTTCTTTCCTTTTCTTTTGGTTTCTCGACCGGAGAATCGAAACCGAGACCTCAAAGAAGCAATAACATGTTTGGAAAACAGTTTTAAACATAAGGCTGGTTGTTATATTCTACTTTTCACATCCGTCAACCATATTTTATGAATTACATAACTCAATCAACATTTTCTCCGCCGTCAAGTCTTTTATTTAATTAAAATGTTCTTTTGTCGACGAATTGGAGAAAACTGAGTCAATATTTATTTAGTTGCTGAAACAAAAGTAGAGCCAGGCCTATTGTCTTACATTATTGGCTTTACAAACTCTTAGAGGAGCTCCGTCTGGGGATTTTTGTAATGCCTTTCTTATACCTGTAGTCTGAAATCAATCGAACAATGTGCTGAAATGATTAACGTTTTATTTTTGTAAAATTGGAAGACGTTGTTACATGCTGAGGCTTAAGTGGCCTAGTTGTACCTCTACATAATTTTTTAAGCACATGGACATGAATACGCTTACTTAAAATTGGAAGATAAAAACAAATATTGTGATGGTAAAAAATGTCATGTAAATAGACATAAAAGTAGTTATCGTTGCCAACATCAAGATCGGGTGTCAAGTTGGGTGTCATCATCAGGTGATGATAACAACTGGACAAGTTACACAAAGTGAATGGAATCTCAAAGTATGTTAATTGCTTGTGTTATGGTTTAAATAGTAATACATAGAAATACTGAAGAGATACTAGAATAAATTTAATAAACACCCAGACCTGGAAATTCAGACATCAAGTGTTCATAGCACAAATGCTGTACCCGTCGGAAATCGAACCAGAACTTCGCGGTCAGTTATTGGAGTGAGTATACGCTAGTTCCTCGACCAACGAGTCGGTCATGAGAAGATAAGATGTATCGGAAGTGTATTATCTATACGCAGGATAATAAAATACACAACATAACGTAAGTAAGTTTACCTGCAGTATCCATATCTTTCGAATTGGAATACAGCTAAGAGGAGAACTGATATTTCAATATCACTACATAGTATAAAACAAAGTCGCTTCCTCTGTCCTTATGTCCTTTTGTATGCTTAAATCATTAAAACCACACAACAGATTTTGATGCGGTTTTTTTAATAGATAAATTGATTGAAGAGAAATAATTTGAAATATATGTATATTTCATAACCGCACGAAGCCGGGGTGGACCGCTAGTTATAGATAATGTTATCATTAAGTATAACTCAAAACCACTACTATTATGTTCATAATAATTATGTCGTATTTATTAGTTCTATCGAAAAAAGGACTATAAAATCACTAAGTGGTAATGAACTAATTGGTTCTTCGCAGGTTAACTGCTTTCAAAACATTTCAAAGTCTAAAAATTAAAGGCATATTAATCAAGCAATACATCTTATAAAACAAAGTCCCCCGCCACGTCTATCTGTCTGTTCGCGATTTACTCGAAAAGTACCTAAGGGATTTTCATTCGGTTTTCAACTATAAAAGAACAATTCTAGAGGAAGGTTTTAGTGTATAGTAAGTTTATGTTTTGTACAAATCGACGATATTAGTTCAATATGTCGGCAAAAAATAAGCCGATCGGGAGCTTTCCTCGAAAACGCTGCCAAAACTTTTTGAGTTTTAACAAAACAATGTATGGTGGGATTTTCCCTCTTTGATAGATCTCAAAAAAAGTAAGCGGTGGTATATGTCTATCTTTAAAGAAAACCCACAATAACCGTTTTTTGCGTTTACTTAAAACAGTAAAATGAAGAGCTACTTTAGAACATATTTTTAACAATACAGAATTAACCCTTAATTAAATAAATCTGTTAGATACGTTATGGGTGTAATTTAGATTAAAATTGCCTTTTACACTATCAGAAAAAAATTAACAATTAATAAGTTATCAAAAAGTTAAATTCTCCGGGCGCAAATTAGCCTAAGAACTCACGGCGCGGTTTTTACCCGCGGCCGCGGCGATTGCGGGCCCGCAGACTCCGTAGAATGTAGATTTATATGCAAAACGTAAGATCACATTTCACGACGCGATTTTCAGCCGCAGCGCCTGCGGTTGTTTGTGGTTTCAGCGAGCGGTCGTCTGCCCGTTAACCGTGCGGGCGGCGATCTCTCGCCGCCGCTTCGGCGGGTTGCGACCGCGCGCTCTGCGGTCGCTTGGCGGGCGACCATTTTATACTATTTGTACTGATTATTTTACCGCAACCGCCGGCCGCGCGATAATCAACCGCCAAGTTTCGGGCGATAATTTTAACCGTGGCGGCTGCGGGACCGCAGAAATTACCCGCCTCGTGAGTTTTGATATAAATCGCAGAACCGCGACCGCTGCGGGCGCGATTAAATATCACTCAGTCTTAAATATCGTTAAAACGTAGCAAAGACATGCGCGCTTACTGCTTTCCCCCATTCCCCCAGACATATGCACAAACTTTTGCATTTATAATATTAGTAGGAATTTTATTCTTGAACAATCGAAGTGAAGAGAGGGCGGGCAGCTAGTATTGTATATATTCGATACAAGCACTTGGTAAAACTCTATTTGAGATTATTGATTCACAGTTTTACTTATTTTGAGTAAAGATTAGCAAGTGCATTTTCACGTTTATAGTTAAGAAATATTTAAAACTAAATCGGTTAAGTAAAAGGGTAGATTTTTTATAATATCTATATATGTCAAAGAAAGTCGTGTTAGTTAAGACTATTTATAACTATAGAAAAGCTGAACCGATTTGGCTGAAAATTAATGAGGTGGTAGCTTAGAACCAGGAGATAGACATAGCAAAATTTTCATGCCATTTGATTGAGGAAAAACAGAAAAAACTCACTTGAATTTTCCCATACAATCTGGACAGGTGAAAAGAAGTTAGTTACACACAGTATAACAGTAAAAATAACATAAAAGATAATCGTGTTAGTCAAGACAGACCGAGCTGAGTTGGCTGAAAATTGATGAGGAGATAGACTTCTAGTCTGTTTTTCCAGGAAACAGATGTAGGATACTTTTTATCTTTTTAACTGCGAGGAAACTAGGAAAAGCATTTTAATTTTTCCCATTAAAATTGAATAGGTGAAATGAAGTTTGCCAGAATCACTAGTTTGAAGTAAAGAATAGGTCATAAATGCTACGCGATTGAAGTCGCGGGTATGAAATAGTATGCTTCGAACATGCCGTCTAATTGAGTTAGAAACTTTCGTAAATAATGTCGATTGAAATATTAATTTGCGACTTCAAAACTTGAATAACCCGAGCCAAATTTAAAATTACAGTATTGGAATTCGTGTTTTGTTTGTAGAACTTTTATATACAGAGATAGACATGTTACTTAAAAACATAGAACTTTTTACTGGTATTAACCAATTATCAAGTACTGGTATCAAAACGAAATAAACAAGCGCAGCGGGCTACTTTGCAGAATAGACCTTCTACCTTCCTGCCAGGCAGCTCGTAAAAGGCGAGCATAGACTTACAGTCACTAACACCATGACATCCGACTAGGTGGTAAAGTTTCGCAGCGACTCACCCGGATTGGTACCACCGCCTTACCTATTCCTGCCGCCATAACGTCATGACGTGTTCCGGTTTGGAGGGTAAAGTAGCCGGTAAACTTAATTTTGCTCGAGGCCTAACGTCCCGGCCTCAGGTTGGCAACGTACCATTGCCACAATTGGTGTCTCTAGGCGACGTGAATTTCTTACCGTCAGGAAATCCGTCTGTTTGTTTGCCTTCCAATATCATAAAAACAAAAATAAGAAAAAGCGCAGTAATACTGCTAAAACTGTCTCTAACTGTTAAATTGAATAAAATAGATTCAGCTATTTACAAAAAAACGGATCATACATACCTACTTACTTGGGTATTTTTAATTATGTTCTATTTCATGTAAATAGTAAAAAAACGTTTCTAGAAGTTTCCAGCAAGCTTATTTTTTATTGATTAAATGATAATATTTTATACTTTTTCCAATTAAATCAGCTTGTATTATATTTTTGATGTTAGTAACAATAATAATTTGACTGTACTAGTTGCTTTGTAAGAAAACATGTGACGCGATAATCATTAGACACTATTTAATTGTTTCGTGTTAATATAGTCCTATAATTAAGAAATATACATCCGAGCTATACTAATCCTAATCCTATAAATATTATAAATGCGAAAGTTGATATGTTTGTTTGTTACTCCTTCACGCAAAAACCGCTTAACTGATTTTCATGAAATTTGGCACACACAATTTGATAACTTATTATATGAATTAACATATGGGATAGTTTTTATCCTAGTAACAGCTAGGTAATAATAAACAAATAACTGTAGCACTTACACTATGCTTTGGAACTAGTCTATTCAGTAGTTAATACTAAAAGGGTCAAACTTAAATATTATTATAGCTTAATTTTTTATTTTACTTTGAGTTGCTAGTTGATAAATAGGTAAGTAGTCAGTAAGCGTATATGCAGTCAGTAAGGAAAGTCCTCGTCCTTTGACAGTGAAAACGTTTGGCGTTGCTCAATTTTTTTGTGTCACTATTTAGGAGAGACATAGAATATTAACCGCAAAACCGGTAATATTTAGCACGTTTATTAATTTAAAAAAATCTAGCTAAAAAAAATTGTATTAGGGTATATTTTATTAATATGTTTGGCAGCACCTTTAATCAGTTTTATACTAAAATGTAATGTGTAGGTTTAATGTAACGTAGGTATTTATAATTTTTTACTATTTATCATTAGTATTTTTTTATTTTTTTTGTGTTCTTTTAGCACGATATTCTAATTTTAGTAATTATTGCCTACTTGGATGAAACAGACACTAACTGATGATTTGAAGTTTTTCGACTACTAAAACTTATTGAGAACATTGTGCAAAAGTGTAATATTTGCCCGATAGTCATTTTAATATATTCTTTTATTTTTTAGCTCTTAGATTTTAAGTTTCTACGTCTTTAAACGAAATATACTTATATACTAGATGACCCAGCAGACGTTGTTCAGCTATTTTTGTAATATGATATGGGATGAGTCACTTAGGGATTTGAAAAATAGGTATTAGCCGATTCTCAAACCTACTCAACGTGCTCACAAAGTTTCATGAGAATCGGTCAAGCCATTTCGTGGGAGTACGGCAACGAGCTTTGTGATACGAGAATTTAACATATGAGATAATTAAAAACTTACATCCCCTACGAATTTTGAAAGTAAGTCTTATGATTTGGAATTTCTAGCCATAAGGGTTTCGCCTGTGCGTTAATACAAAACTTTTCTCCATTATTACACCATGTCTTTGGAAAATGCTAAAAAACCTCACTTAAGTTAGCTATTACTCGTACTCAATACATAGGAATTATCGTAGAGACATGTATATAAGACATTAAAATAAAGCTACTGTCAAACGACTAAAGCTTATAACATTCTAAAATCTAAAGCATAGCAGTTTCGTGAATCCTCTCAAGTAATAAATCCTTTGCCGAGATACGTTAAATTTTGTATGATATATGAAACATGCTTGTTTCTATGTTTGTTTGTAAGCTTACCGCACGAGAGTCTAAAGTAAGTTACATAAAGCTTAAGTGTTACGAAAGTTTTCTTTGGTTTTAACTAGCTATCCCGACAAACTTCGTTCTGCCTTATCCGTATTATGTAAATGTTTAAATATTTTGGCGTTCATACCTATTATTTGATTTTTGGTAGAAATTAATTAAAGCAACAAGTCTGTTTCGCCTGTCTGGTGTAGCGGTCTGGCGTCGGACTTAACTTTTTGAGGTCCCTGGTTCACTCCTGGGTTGGTCAATAAAAATTAGAAAATGCATATATTTAAAATTCTAATAAAAATAATAATCTTCGGATTTGGCTATGTACCTGGTTGGTGATAGGCTTACCACCTATCACGTTGTGGGACTTAGTATCTTCGGCTAATCGTCGGTGCCCTGGTTCTGCCTTTGTCAATCCCTAAGGGTTATGGGCGTAAAATACTTTTAAGTCTATTTTATATAGGTATACAGATTGATAATGATGTATATATTATATAATAGTAAATTTGGTGATAAAGTATGTTTCTAAAATATACAAATGATGATATAAAAATCCAGTTTACTGGGCTTCATTAGTCAATTTATTCCTCGTATTGGTTCGATTTCCAGTATAGGGTAGACTAAATGCCACCCACTCCTAGCAGATTGAAAGAGGTAAACATATATTGAATGGGTCATCACCAATAACTAGTGGTCCTGTGCAGCAACTTGTGCGGATCCACCAATGTACCGTGATACCTGATGACGTGTTTCGCCCCAAAAATTAAGACATCTAGCCGTCCTGCACATTACGCTTAGCACCTCGGTCGCAGAATAGCAACATGCCGTTAACATCTATGTTATCTATATGCCACGGTTGTCATTATCATCAGAAGAGCATCTCTTACTTAAAGTGAGTGGTCGAGTTCCAATCCGGTGGTAGATTTCAGATATTGATCCTTCACAATAATTGTTGTTAATTAATACGTCATATTATTATAATTTTGTGTCTACATCAAAGGGGAACTTGTTAGAGAAGCTGCAAGCTTCTCCCACGTGACTTATAGCCATATCATATTTTCTCTAACGGGTACTAGCTATTTGGGCGAATTTTGTTACATCCTTTCAGTTTGTGTGGGTGAAATAAAAATCATGTTTTTTTCTGATTTCCTTTTAATCTGGCGAGGTAAAAGTAACCTATATTATACTCTTGGTTCCAAGTCATCAAGTTCCAGTGAAATTGGTTCAGCCATTCTTGAGTTATAAATGGTGTAATTAAATAAATAAATATCCCTGGACAAGTTACACAAACTGATTCTAACCCCAAAGTAAGCAAATTATATGCTTGTGTTATGGGTGTTAGTCAACGATACTATTACATAGAAATACATTAATAGATACCAGAATACATTTAATAAACACCCAGACCCGGAAATGCAGACACCTAAATGTTCATCACACAAATGCCTGCCCCCGTCGGGAATCGAACCCAAGCCTCGCGGTTCGTCGATGCAGTTAGGCGAGTACGCTATCCACTCGGCCAACGACTTTCTTAATTCTCCCATTTTACTCTTTAATGATTCGAATTTCAATAAGAAACATATAAACAACCCACATTTAAAATACCCTTTCTTTAATTCTCCGTGTACTTTGAGAACAAGTGTTATTTGAAAATTGTATATACACTGCAATTCCACCAAGTAGCGACGAGAAAAAGTAGTGAATTATACCTATTTTTGATTGGAGAAGGTATGAATGAAACTTACATCCAAAAAAAAAAAGAATATGATAGTGACTAAAACAATAAATTTTTGGATATCTTCAACGTACACAAACATTTAGAATTGCAATTTATAGCTAATACTAGCTGTCCCGGCGACCTTTGTATCGCTTGAACTTTGTATTACTTTTAGTTTATACATGGGAAAAGTATTGTTTGCCTCCATAAAATTTTCATGCTTTTCTCTACACATTATCTTTTTCCTACCAATAACGAAATCAACAAAAAAAAATTTATCAACTCAGATGTGATACGACGACCAACCGAAATTGGGATTTATTTTTATAAATCTAGATAAACGAATTTTCAGTGAAATCAATAATGTATGATATAAAAATGAATTGCTGAATGACGTGTATCTAAGCGCGTCACTTCCGAACGACTGGACCGATTTGACTAGCTATTTTTTAACTGGCTTATTGTCAGGAGAATGTTCTTATGAAGAGAAAAAGCGGGACAATAGGTGGAACGAATTTCGCCGGGACAGCTAGCCACATTTAAGTGAGTAAGCCACATTTGGTATTCCAAAAGCTCGGTTGTTTCATGATCACGTTTTAAATTTTAAGCTCTTTTGTCGAGAGGGTTTGAATTTTTAATGTCCTTTGTAGATTAAGTGGTGTTTGTGTACATTTTGTGTACATGTAGTAATTTACACGCTACCGACGATCTAAGCATTAATATAATTCCCAACTTGTGTGGGCATTTATGTAATAAACATCGATTTCTGTATTTCCGTATCTGTACATGTATCGCAGCGTTTATTATCTAACTACCCGAGCATGTTAAAGACTTGCCATTAAATAAATTAAAAAAAATAATTAAATCTAAGTTGTATGGTAAATATTATTACAAGATCTCACAATATTTAGAAGACAGCAATGCTTGGGATTAATTGCTCCATAAACAATCTCTACAAATAAATTATTTTGTAATAAACTTTTGTAAATTTTATTTATAAGAAAAATGACAAGCCCGCTGAGTTTCTTTAGCCGGATCTTCTTAGTGTGTGGCCGTGTTCCGATCCGGTGGTAGTTATTAGAATTATATATACGCGTCATAAGAATCTTTGTATAGATCTATGTGAATAAAAAGATTTTGAGTTTGAGTTTGAGTTTACTAGCCCAGCCGATAAGCTTTATACCAAAAGCTACTGCGAGCTTGAAAGCAAAAACTAAAGTATTGTGTTTCTTTTTTTCCATGCAGTGTTCCTAGTTCTAATAACTAATAAAATAAAAAAATAGCAAAATTATAGCATTCATTCTGGTGTGAGGCAATGATTTAGGGAAATGGGGATAAATTTTATGTTTAAACTAGCGGCCCGTTCCAAATTCGTACGGATGCACAAACTTCTATTATTTTATTATCATAGTTTTAATATTACGTACCTAAAGTAAAAACTTTGGACCCCTTTTACGAAAGCTGGGATTACGGGGGAATATGGAAATTGGCACACTTATAGTTTATGTGTAGGAGAAGTG